>JZKD02S1782456.1:121498-167147 GCA_000966675.3 Picea glauca
AATCATTAACACCGTATCCAATAAAGGTACACTTCTTGGATTTAGACTCAAGCTTTGTTCTATTTTCTTTATCAATATGGACAAATGCTTCACAACCGAAAGTTTTCAAAAAAGAGTACTTTACCTTTTTTCCTGTCCATTCCTCCTCTAGAATTGTACCATCCAAAGAGCTTGAAGGTCCTTTATTTATTAAGTAAACAACAATATCTACAACATCTACCCAGAACTGTAATGGAAAATCGACATGCAATCTCATACTCCTTGCACGCTCCATGATTGTCCTATTCATCCTTTCTGACACACCATTTTCTTATGGTGTTCTTGGAACTATTTTCTCTCTATGAATCCCATGGTATGAACAGTAATCATCAAACTCCTTGCTGCAATATTCACCTCCATTATCTTATCTAAGACACTTCAAACTTTTTCTTGTCTCATTCTCAACTAAAGCTTTACATTTCTTAAAAGTATCAAAAACATCATATTTTTGTCGAATGCAATAAACCCAAGTTTTTCTAGTTGCATCATCAATAAAAGTCACATAATAACGAGAGCCACCAAGAGATGATACCTGAGATGGTCCCCATACATCTGTATGCACAAGCTCTAACCTTTCATTCTTCTTTTCTTTTCCGACACTGAGAAATCTTACTCTCTTTTGTTTTCCATAAACACAATGATAACAGAAGTCCAAATTAATTTGTTTAATATCTGGAAACAAATTTATTTTGTGAAGTATATGCATCCCCTTATCACTCATGTGTCCAAGCCTATGATGCCATAGTGGTGTATCCACTCCTATAGAAGCTAAAGAGATAAAAGAGTCAGTATTACCAGTACATAAATACAATGTACCTACCTTCTCTCCTTTCACTATTACCAATGATCCTTTGATGACCTTCCATGTCGTATTTGTAAATATCGATATACAACTTTCACTTGCCAACTGCCCTGTTGAAATTAGATTTTTCCTTAAATCTGGAACATGTTTTACCTCTTTCAACAACCATTGGTTTCCATTGCGTTGCTTTATTTTTACCTTTCCCATTCCAACAATTTTGCATGGTGCATCGTCACCCAAATGAACCTGTCCAAAATCACCTTGAACATAATCTAGAAAATTTTTCCTATGGGGTGTGGCATGAAATGAAGCCCCTGAATTTACTACCCAAGACTCAGAAATATTATCTACAGAAAGAATCAAAGCATCTTGTAACACATCACCTGTTACATTTTATTTCTGATTTCTCTCCTACTGTCCATCTCTTTGTTTCTTTGGAGCTCTGCAGTCTTTCTTCAGATGTCCTTTCTTCCCACAATTCCAACAGTCTATCTTTCCAAGTTTGGATTTGGATCTTCCCTTCCTAGAATTCCCATGGTTCCTTAAACCCTTTCCTCTATCCATTTGTCTTCCCCTGTTCTCCATGTTCAACGCATTTCCTGATGTCTCACCTATGATTTTCCATCACATTTCCTCACTAAGGATAACACCAAATAAATCATCAAATTTTTAAGTATTTGAACCAGAGACAGAGTTACTTACAGCCATGACCAAGCCGTTCCATCTTTCTGGCAATGAGCACAAGATTAGAAGATCCCTGACCTCATCATCAAAGTCCACTTTTACAGAACTTAGTTGATTAGTAATTGTATTAAAGTCATTTAAATGATCTACAACAGACCCACCTTCTGACATATTCATATTAAATAATCTCTTCATTAGAAATACCTTATTGGATGACGAGGGTTTTTCATACAATTTGGCCAATGTGTCCATCAAACACTACATTGTATTTTATTTTGAAATATTGAAAGCCACCGACGCTGCCAAGCTCAGCCGTATCATTCCTAGAGCCGTTCTGTCAAGAATATCCCATTCTTCATCCTTCATGGCCATCGACTTCTTTGCTACTCCACCCAATGGTAGGAATACATCCTTCTGATATAAATAATCTTCCATCTGCATCTTCCATAACTAGTAGTTTTGGCCATTAAATTTCTCAACCCTAAACTTTCCATCTTCTGACATTTCTCTCATTCGAATCAGGAACCCTCTTTTCCTATGAGTTACCTTTCACTCTGATACCAGTTGTTAGAAAAAAGGGACCGCGGAGCAATAAAATAAAACAAATGTGGAAACAAAACATAGAACATACACAATATAAGAGAGAAATAGATTTACGTTGTTCACCCAGTGTGGGATACGTCCACTAGAGAAATTGCCAGGTGCTTCCTTTATTATTATCTAACAAATGAAGGAATAAAACCTACAGCAAAATCCACTGTAACTTCCTCTTCTTTCTCTCATTGTCTCCTCTCTCAGAATACAATATTTTCCATCAACATAGCTGCAATACATTTCCCTCATAAAAGAGGGTTGCCTTCTAGGGAAAAAAACCATAGAATAATTTCTACCATTAGATCTATGACCTTATAATGAACAGTCCAGATTTACAATGAAATTACAATATACTTTTACAAGGAAATTTTTCCTTTGGGGGCTTCACCCCCGAACCCCGCAGACCCTGTAAAGGGGGTACCCCTCCTTTGCACTCCCCCACGTGGAAGAGTGTACATACTTCTGGGGTGTAAAGTCTTCATGGGGTATAAGAATGACTGAAAAACACAAGACCTCTAAGTCAGGAAGATAATCAGGCTACACAACCAACACTTATATTGTAGGCGTTGTCGTGTTGTGTGTCGGGCGGGTAGTTCATTTCTTCCTTTTTGATTTATGCATGTTTCGCTCAGTTGCTCGATGTGCTAGTGTGTATAGTTTTTGTTTTTTATTTCCTGATCTGCGTTCATGGTGTTCATCCTTAGGTGGTGTGGTTTAACTGTGTTGTTGTTGCCTTCCAACTTAAAAAAAAAAAATGCACTTTTTGCTTTGCTTGGAGTTAGAATGGTTGGGTTCATTAGATATGGTATCAGAGGGAGGTTTCGACCCAGGACTTGGGATCACTATGGATTTCATTGATTTGATTTTTGATTATGAGGTTTCTAATTAATTTGATTTTTACTTGTGCATGTAATCATTGTTAGAGGACGTCGCGGAGGCATATGACGAGGTTCTAGGGGAGGAGAGACGACGGCCCCAATAGAATCCACGCCTGATGGGTCTAACCCTGAGGGAGACAAAAATGTTGTCAGGAAGGAGTAGATAGGGGTGGGTGATGTGCATTAGTTGATGAGGTCCTTTCAGTGGATGTATAAGGAATTGATTAACTGTTTGGACAGAGATGAGGCCAGGGCATTGACACCCCCTGAGGGTCCATCGCGCACTCCGACCGGTACTGGTAGCATTCACCGTGAACTCGAGAAGGTAAAATTTATTGAGTTATTTGGTGCCTTGGATGGCTCAACCACTGAGGCATGGTTGGAGAATATGGTGATGTGCTTTGCACTTCATGACTATGCCTCCAACATGAAGGTTCGCATGGTGGTATTTCAATTAAAGGGGAGCACTCTTCTATGGTGGAAGATGCTCCTGGCAAAATTGAACATGGTCATCCAAGAAGTGTCATGGGAATTGTTTGAGGAACGGTTCCGAGAGAGGTACCTATCAGAGGAGTTCATTGAGCGTGAGCTCAACGAGTTCAATGCCTTGTGACAAGGCAGTCGTACAGTGCCCGAGTATGAGGCCCATTTTATGGAGTTGCTTTAGTATGCTCTGCACCTTAATATCGAGAAACTTAAGGTCAACGGGTTCTTGTTTTTCCTTAATGTCAGCATACATGAAAATTTTAGGATTTTGATTCCTCGGACATTGCATGATGTCATCGAGAAGGCCTTATAGAAAACTGGAGTAGCTTATCAGTGGGGGTCAGAGAAGGACTCCAACGATACCAACAGGGTAGGTGTCATCTGGTGTGCCGCAACATTAGACACCAACCAGGCATACACAAGGATATCATGGATTCTAGAGAGCATAAACTATCACTACACCTCGACGATTAGTGCCTCAGCAGCGGACTCCTTATCGGGGACCACAACATCAGTAGCAGCGTCAACTGTAGCAGCAGTAGTTTAGGCATGTTAAGCAGAACATACCAGGATTCCAGGCTGGTGGGACATCAACTACTACTTCAGGTACCAGGAATACTGGATCGAAGAAGGGGTGTTGGACTTGTGGGGAGCCACACTACCAGCGTGACTGCCCAGTGGAGAGGACTAGAGCATCTATATCAGACGAACCCACTACAGTGGGAGATTTTTTCAAAGCCCATCGGATTCATGCAGTGGTAAATAACCACCAGGTAGAGTACCAGTCGACTGTGCTCGAGATGTCAGGTATCGTCGCTGACCAGACCCTTAGTATTTTGATAGATATATGTGCTACCGACAGTTACATTTCTGGTTCAGTGATAAAACAGATTAAGGTAAAGGTAGTCAAACAGGATGATTTTATCTTTGTAGAGATGGATTTAGGAGCTAAACAAAAGGTTGGAGGGAAGGTTACATGATGTACCCTTAACCTGGGAGAGTTTGTCACCAGGGCCAACCTGTACATCATGATATTAGGATCTTATGACGTCGTGATTGTTATGGTCTGGTTGGAATATAATGAGGCGATACTCAACTGTAAGACAAAGCGATTGAGATTGGTCGATGATGAGGAATAGAGACGCGTGATTGTACACCGGAACTAGGGATTTTCCCTGAGGTTCATCTCTTCCTTGCAGCTATGGAAGAGCATGCACAAGGGATGTAATATTTATACAATCCTTGTGTTAAATGAAAAAGGAGTAGCGGAAGGTATAAATCACCTTCTCATGGTGAGAGAGTTTACAGACGTCTTCCCAAAGGAGTTACCTGGGATGCCGCCGGAGAGGGAATTGGAATTTACCATAGACCTAAAATCGAGGACTGAACCAATAGCGAGAATGATTTATCGTATGTCAACCCCAAAGTTACAGGAGTTGAGAATGCAACTAAAGGAGTTGTTGAACCTAGGACTTATACATCCAAGTGTGTCACCAGGGGCACACTTATTATTTTCATACGAAATAAGGATGGTTCATGGAGAATCTACAGTGAATACCGTCAATTGAATAAGGAAATGATCAAGAATCAATATCCATTGCCAAGGATTGATGATATGTTTGATCATATAAAGGGTGCGACAGTATTTTCAAAGATCGACTTGAGATCGGGGTATCACCGGTTACGGATCAAGGAGGATGATGTCTCTAAGACCGCATTTAAGACGAGTTTTGGACATTACGATTTTATTGTTTTACCGTTTGGACTGATGAACACCCTAGGGGTATTTATGAGTTTGATGAACGAGGTGTTCCACGAGTAATTGGACAAGTTCATCCAAGTATTCATTGATGATATTTTGATTTAATCTCGGACGATGGAGGAGAATGAAGAGCACTTGTGCTTGGTACTACAGTTTCTACGAGAGAACAAATTGTATGGGAAATTGTCTAAATTCTCGTTTTATCAATCGAAGATTCACTACTTAGGGCTTGTCATCTCTGAAGAAGGTATCACTGTGGACCCAAAAAAGGTAGAGGCTATTATGTAATTTCCTGTGCTGACGAATGTCTCGAAAGTGCATAGCTTCATGGGTTTAGTAGGATATTGTCGACAGTTCATCGAGGGATTTTTGAAGATAGCAAATCTGATCACGAAATTGCAGAAGAAGAACAATAAGTTTTTTTGGACCAAGAAATGCGCAGAATCATTTTGGAGGCTCGAGGAGATGATGAAAAAAATAATGATAATAAAGGTCCATGACATGGATGCAGACTTATTGGTATGCACTGACACATCCAAGGAAGGCTTAGGAAGATTCTTGATGCAATACGGTCGAGTGATCACTTACATCTTGAGAAAATTGAGAAGGAATGAAGAGAACTATGTGACGCAAGATTTGGAATTGTTAGCCATTGTATATGCCTTGAAGGTTTGGAGACAATGTGATGCAGGAGCATCGCCAACTCATCAAGTGAGCCAGCACATCGAGCGGAAGACAACTAGGATAAGCCAACACACATTTAGAAAATACTTTGGTATTGTTGCACAAGTCTTTAATGAAGCCATTATGAAGGTGCACTTTGTATATTGTAATGGACCTTGAGCGGATAGCTCTCATCCTTAGGTAGATGAGGCATTTAAGATAGTTAATGTAAAGTAGATAGAATTTTTAATTCTAGATTTGATAGCTTTAGAGTCCAAGAGGGAAACGAAATATAGACACCCTCATTGTATCATTGTAACATTATCAATCAAGAACAGGTAGTGAAGAGCATGAAGAGAATTGTAGGAAGAACACTCCATGTACAGATATTGAATTAATAGAAGAAAGTTTTGATTCAAATCCATGGTTATGTGTATATTCTCTGTGTATTGATGTTCTTCTCATGAATATTTGCTTCCTATCATACATTTGCTTTTATATGCTATGTATGTGATTTCATGGTTGAATTGAAGTCTGAGAGGGAGATGGAATGAGTTTCAATTGTTTCTCTAATTAAGCCAGGGAATTCCTGCAAGGAGTGCAGTCGAATTGTCCGCAAGGAGTGCATTGACAGAAGGGTTTGATTAGAGATAGCTTTTGTCTATTTTCCTCAAAGGTGCAGATAGACACAGTGTCGTGCAAGGAGTGCACAGGCGAAGCGAAGTCTCAGAGTTGCGATTCTGAGTAAAATATTGAAAGATTGCTGCTGCAGAAGTGCGCAGGGTCGAAAGACTTCAACACTTAGACACGGTTGAAGATTTGATGCAAGGAGTGCGTGCAAATTTCCTTTTAGGGATTTGAAAATCGTAAGGAAGCTCAGGAGGAGTAGGCCTTCGAACTCATTGAAGGATAATCGTAGGGGAAGCTTCCATTGAAAGCTTGAGGGAAGCATCACAGGTTGGCGAGCAGGCGAACGAGTCTTGTGGAGAGACACTTCTTCATTTCATGGAATTTTACAAGGAAGAACGGACAATCGAAATCCTTCGTGGAGATTTCGCGAAGTTCCGTGGACCACTGGATCTTGTAGGACGCAAAGAGGTTACG
Source organism: Picea glauca (assembly GCA_000966675.3). NCBI lineage: Eukaryota > Viridiplantae > Streptophyta > Pinopsida > Pinales > Pinaceae > Picea > Picea glauca. The sequence goes on from JZKD02S1782456.1 coordinate 128,511, forward strand.
ACGAGAAGGTTCAAAAAGTTCTAAGCTCAGGGGGGCAGACCGTTGATACAATTCGACTAGGGTCGTTGTATTATTCGCGAGATCGCCCATCGGGATCTCGTGAGAAAAGTGCCTGAAATTTGGTAACAGAAATCGCGAGACTGCGACACGCGATATCCCAACGGGTATGAAATCGTGTGGGCCACAGGAATTGGTGAAGAGGACAGGCGGCACATTGTATGTCGGGAGTTCGCATGAGAGAAGGGTTAAGAATTTGGGGTCAAAGGTCATGAGGCACGAGGATATGAAAAGCGGCAAAGTGGCAAGAGGCTAGGAGCTGTCCATCTGAGGAGGACAGGTGGCTGAGATCGAGAAATCTCGCGAACTAGGAAGCTCGCAGGGTGAGGGCCCAAGCCTTGGGTACTCCAAGTCACGAAGACACGAGGTTATGAGTCACAAATGTGTGATCGGATCGTATAGGCGTTTCAGCGCATCGGGTATCGGCGGTTGGAAAACCGAGGGTTTAGTATCGTGAATAGCGAAGTCATGATAGAGCGAAGTCGCGATAGAGAAGAAGTCCCAACAAGGGAAAAGTCAGCGATTTGACTAGCCATTGGGTCTCGGGGATTCGAGATCCTAGTGATCGATCGAGAACCTGCGAAGCCGCGAGTTCTGATCCTCCGAAAGTAGGGAAGGGAGGATCGCGCCGACGAGAACAGTGGGTGCAGATTTCCCGATAGGGAAATAGAAGAACCTTGGAGTTCTTCGGGCCGAGGGGAGAAGAAGATCCTGTGAGTGCGCGTGGACCTTATGACATGTGGGTAGTGAAGGGGCCGCGTTAGCCATCACAATGCCTTATTGGATGAAAATTTGAACTAAAAACGAACCACTGTGGACTCCAACACATCTTTATGCAAAGTGACATGAATGCGCGACAATGACATTGGTCGCAATTTCTTAGCGAGTACGATTTTGAGATTACTTACATAAATGGAACATTGAATTGAGTGGCAGATACATTGAGTCAGATACCACACATATTTTTGATGTTGTCTCTTTAGATGAATCTACATGAAAATATTCTAACTTTACAGCAGAATGATGACTGGTAGAAAGAGGTCAAGTATTTTACCGGAAAAAACATAATGATTGTACCAAGATTTGAAGGATTTACATTTGATGACAATGGATTATTAAGATTTATAAATCGAATTTATGTACCACCGGACGATGAGTTGAGGAGTTTGATCCTAAACAAGGCTCACAGAGCAGTGTGCATGGCTCACCTGGGAGTCACGAAGATGAGGGTGGTCCTTAAAACCTTATTCTTTTGGAAAGGAATGAATGCATGCATAGTCAACTATGTGGCCAGATGTCTAGAATGTTAGCAGGTAAAGGCTAAACATAGACATCTAGAAGGATTACTACAACCACACATTATTGCAGAATTGAAATGGGAGGTCATTTCAATGGATTTAATTGTTGGTTTACAATTGATGGCAAGGAGACACGACTCACTTTTTGTGGTAATCGACACACTGACGAAGAGTGATCATTTTATTCCTATGTGTATGACGTATCGGGCACTAGACATAGGTAGATTTTTCCTCAGTGATATTGTGAGTTTGCATGGCATGCTTAAGAGGATTTTATCCGATTGAGGATCAGTGTTTACATATGATTTTGGACTAGTTTCCAAGAGGCCTTGGGAACCCTACTTAACTTTAGTACTACGTATCAGCCGGAGACAGACGGGCATACCGAACAAACAAACCAAATCTTGGAAGACATGTTGCGCATGTACGTGATGGACCAACATAAGCGTTGGGAAGAATTCTAGCCACTGGTAGAATTCGCTTATAACAATAGTTACCAAATCACCATTAAGACGGTGCCTTTCGAGTTTCTTTATGGGTGACTATGTCGGATTCCTTTGAGTTGGTATCCGCTTGAGGATAGGGTCCTGGTGGGACCAGAAGTGGTCCAAGTAATGGAATATCAAATGAAAACAATAATACAAAGGATAAAAGAAGTGCAGGATAGGCAAAAAAGTTATGTCGATGCACACCGTGTCGACCATAGTTATGAAGTTGGTGATCGAGTCTTCTTGCCGGTAAAACTGCACAAAAGTTTGATCAATTTTGGAAAGGGTGCTAAAATCTCTCCTAGGTTCATGGGACCTTTCGAGATTGTGGAAAGGAAGGGGCCCGTGGCCTATTGAATAGCCTTGCAAGATTATTTGAGGCGTATGCATGATGTTTTTCGTGTATTTGTTTTGAGACATTATATTAGTGATCCTACACATGTTATTGACATGAGTTCCTTACAGGTATCATATGAGGGAACACTGATGGCTGAGACAATCTGCATCTTGGATCACCACATTCAATAGCTATGATGTCGAATAGTATAGAAGGTCAAGGTCCAGTGGGACAACTATAGTCTGCACTCGATTACCTGGGAGGACGCATATGATATGCGCCAACAGTTTCCATTATTGTTTGATAGATATACTTATGATACTATGATACACATTATTTTGGCACTTATATACTGTGAAACTTTAGGATGAAGTTTAGACCAAGAGGGGGTGTATGTAACATCCTGATGTTGCGTGGACTAAGAGAACTTATTCTTTGAGGACACTTGCTTGCAAGTGATCCGGATTATTATACTATTGGTCGTTTGATTATGATTATGAGGCATTATGGATATGATTATATGTTATTTTGTACATTTACATAAACAAGTACTATTGACTGGGATCTCTTGAGCGTGAAACACTTTTGACCTCAAGGATGTAGAGGCATCGATGAAAATCCTTGTACTCTGGATCGATTCAGGGATATGACATATGTACATCTGATTAGATGTTATGATGATTGATTATTATTGCTGACATGATTTGTTGATGATGCAGGATGAAAAAATCTTTTCGAACAGACTCACATGTGGAGTAGAGGTGTCACGCACAAAAACTAGAGACATTAAGGGAGAGGTGTGGAAAAAATCCCTACCACAACCTACTAGCACTCACATCGTGGCTCTAACTATAGGTTAACGATTAACTAGTTCGAGAAGACCCACGATGTCATGAGGGAAGACTGCAACAGTCACTCATGATGATTCTAGGGGGCGCACAATAAGGCAGGGGCCTTATTCATTAGAGGCCCTTAGTCTCCCACAAGATCACCTGGTGAAGTATTGACTCTAGGGGTTTTTGATGTCTACCAAGTCAGTCAAGTGGTGAGTGGCACCCTTCGAGCACATAGTGCGTATTGAAGGGCACGCCATGCAAGGAAAATGGAAAGAGGCGAGTGGCACCCTTGGAGCACGTAGTGCATCCTGAAGGGAAAGTCACGCAAGGAAAAAAGAAAAAGACGAGTGGTACCCTTGGAGCACCTAGCGTGTCCTGAAGGGCATGCCGAGCAAGAAAAAAAAAAAGGTGAGTGGCACCCTTGGAGCACCTAGTGTGTCCTGAAGGGCATGTCACGATTTCAACGAGTAAGCGAATAAACCTAGTCAGCCTTAAAAAAAATGACGTGATAAGTAATATTTAAAAACAATGTCCCTAATAAAAATGTCGCCCAACCTAGAAAATTAAAATCTAGGGCTAAGTGATACTTGTGGTAAAAATAATAATAATCATAATTAAACATGTGATGAGAAGGGGGTAAGAAATTCAATTAATTTATTAAAATCAAATTACTTTGGGGGATTAAAATTTTTAAAAAAGGAAATGATTGTTTTTCTACATATGCTAATTAAATTTTATTAATTAAAAAGAGAAAGCGGTTGTTTTTCTACACTTTCTAATTTGAGTTTTAGATAAAAAGGGAAAGAGAGAGAAAATTAAAAGAAATAGGAAACTAAGGGAAAAAGGGGAAACATAAAGAAAAAGGGAAACGCAGGGAAAAAGATGAATGACTAACTTAGTAAGGAATCTTTCCTTTAAGAACTTTCTAATTATGAACTCAACTAGGAATTTAGTAAGGGCGTACATCATTTAAAATGTGTAAGGGAATATGGGGACACAAAGGAGCAATTTTATGAATGTTTTTAGTTGGGTGAGGGAAATAGGAGTAATTAAATAACTAATGAAATTAATTTTTGGTGCAACTAGGGGGATGGGTGACATGTGTACACGGGAGGTTTTTCTGAATTAAATTAATGAAAAATAAAATAAATGGGAAATTGGGAAAGAAATCACTTAGACACTCTATAAAAAGGATGAAGGAGGATGAGTATAGATCTCATCTTTTATGCGTAACGTTACATTGTAGAATTTTTGTCTTGACTGACTTATCTTGTGGGAGTTGGGATACCCAACTTGGATAACGAGTGGTAGCTCAACCTTGCGAGGTGAGCTAGGTTCTAGTTGTTATATGGTTTAGTGTGCGTGGCCCCTTTGTGGCTAGGGGGGCTCAGGGGGAAGAAGAGTACCCCTAGTGTTGGTTGGGAGATACCGGTGAAGTCACATTGGTTGGCAAGAGAGAGATGGTCAAAGCGCGTGCAGGAAAATAACTCGAAGCTGTCACATTGGGCTACTGTATGCATTCTTTTATTTTGAATGGTATATTAATATTGTTCTTTCACTTTCATTACTGTACTTCTATTTTTTAAGGAAAATTGTTTTACTCAGCGTTTTTAATCGAGAAGTTAAAGTAATAATAGCTTTAAGCTCGCTGCTTGAATTGATTTCCTTGGCAAACCGATCCTTGATTTCTATGACTATTCTGTTTTGTTTTATTTATTATTATGAATATATTGTTCTTTATTTTCCATCCTTATCCCTAGATCATTAGTCCATGCTTGAGCAGTCGACTAGGTGTCGAATCGACGGTCGTCAGTTCGTTGTTAATAAACGTATAGATTCTAATGCCCTACTTTTATGTGCATGGATGATGAGCGGAGAATAGTTCCTGGTTTTTTCCCGACCATATACCCTTTCCTATCTCTGCGTTGATTGTTCCTGGTTGAACGATTGTCTTGCACCTTATTGCGATTGAATACCTCTGCGTATTGTTTATTCTTTCTCTTTGTGATCAACTCAATACCTTCTGTGTTTTATATCACCTCTGCATTTTTGGAAGGTATGTTATTCTCTGTGATTTTCTTATTAGTTCCCATCTCTTGAATGGAAGAATCTCAACGTTGTCCACTTGAATGATAGTGTTTCTTTTTAAGCTATGTGATTGTGATTAAATTCATTTATTTGACAGTTACCCATTGTACGACAATGCTCTTTTTACCTATTATTGACTGTGAAATGAGTAAAGCCATTTACATTTTGACTGTGAGTTATATGGCCATCCGAATTCATAGCCACAATTTTTCATATAATGACTGTGAATTTATGTAGCCACTTATAGGTTGACTGTGATTTTTTATAGCCAATTTTATTATGTAGTAAGGACTGTGCATTATAGGGATTGTGTGCCTATTTTTTTTCTATCATTCATTGACTGTGAAATTACAACCTTTTTGATCTACATTTTTGGACCACTAATGACTACATTTACATGTAACATTTCCCCTTTTCTTCAAAAATGACTTGACACAATGAAGTTTGTAAGAAAGAGACAACGATTTTTGGCCATGTCTAGACAATGATTTTTCATACTTACACAGGAATTTACGCAACCTTTAGGAAACATATTACTCACTATATGAATGTGTTTTCTTATGTAATACTCACCGCAATCTTATCTTGATGTGGCAACGATTTTACCTTTGTGCCTTCTTATCTTATTGTCAGCCTGGACATTTAATTTCTCTGCAAGGTTAAGTTACATCGAATGTGAAATTTCCATATTTAAGGGACAACAAATAAATTGCTTGATGTTGTGTATGACAACTAAATCTCATAGAGATTTATGAAGTGTTGTTCTTTTTATGAATAGCGATCTTTATATGTCTGCATTTGTTTCTTTATATGTCTGCAATGATTTAATGTTAAGGTTGTGAGCTTGTATGTATCTGCTAGGTATACTATGCCTTCATTTCCTCCTATGATATGCACATCGAATTTCATAGTGCTCTATGCATAGCAATTCCAGGTAGTGTTCATTATAGTGATAGTATTATTTTTGACAACGACTTATATGCAATGAATAACAATGTTAATAATCAGAGAATGAGAGGGTATTTAAGAACAAAAACTATTGTTCGATGGCGTTTTGATCGTTACCTTTAATGGACAATGATATTTATTTATTAGCGAGTGATGGTTAATTACCCCAAAAAAAATAGTATTTAATTCATATGAGAGACATCTTATTTATGCCATCTATATCATGCTTAACAGATGGCAGTAGTGTATATACAACCATGTAATAATTACATAAAACAAAATTAATAGATTGCATTATCGCATTTAATGTCCCTGCAATTGAATAATTAATCAACAACATTGATATTAGACCTCTTTAATTGCATTGTTATTGACAACATTATGGAAGGACAGTGTTGCCTACGTTTGACAGTGAATTTATACCATACAGTGAAAACGTTTTTATAACTATGTAATTATTATTATTATTATTATTATCTGACAACATGTTTATTAATTGTTTATATGATAGCGTGTGTATATGACAACGTATTAATTTGATCAGTTTGAAATTACACAGCGATATAATTACTTATGGTTGACAACGATGCATATTGTAATCCCTTGCTAAATAATTTTATCGTTAATCCTTTTAATGATATTGTACAAGTATATTAAAACCACTATCTTTTTTTTCCACAACAATCAAAAGTATATTAATACCAATAAGATATACAGATAAAATATCTTAAAATATCTGTATTAACCATTATCAACGATATCTTTTATATATTAACCATTATCCTTTTGCTAATTTTATTGGTTATATATTAACCATTATCTTTTATTGCTAATTTAGTGGTTAACCATTATATATCATTGTACAATATCTGTATTAACCATTCTCAATGATATCCTTTATTGGTATATCTGTATTTTAACCATTATCTATATATTTTAAAATATTTGTAAAATATATGTATTAAACATTATCTTGTATTAACCATTATCCTATATTAATCATTATCAATGATATTGCCACTATCTTTTATTGCTAATCTTCTTTTAATATATATGTACCTTAAATTTTTTATTTAAGGTGTGTAGATTGATTATGTTGCGCAAGGAAATTATTGTTTTGCATGAATGTCATAGTCATCTTGTTGACTTGTGCATTTGTATGAGAACTGTAGTGGTGCAGAAAGTGTATGTACGTGGGATGTAATGGTCCAGGGCACATACATATTCTAAAAATTGGTTTTTTAAGAAGAGTTTCTCAGCGGTGCTTTGGCAAAAAATGCAAGTAAGAGGGCCAAGGCCATGTATGCATGTGTAGAAAAATTTAGGGCTATACCAGATGCCCCCTAATTTGTGACGTCAAAAGAGCAACTGATGGCTGAAATACATTATAATATCTTCACTAATGTATGATTTCAGTGAGCTCAGGACCAAAGTTTAGGAGGTGCCATCTTCAAAACAACAAATGTCTCTCCGAGGTGGGAATACCCATGATCAGGATGAAATAAATCATGGCTTCCAATAAAATACATTGCAGATCCATGTCATATAACTATATAAAATGTATCCGCGAGCAATACATAATGGATCTACATCTCAAAACCAGTCGAAGATATACAAGTAGAGTATCCATCTTCAAGAAGACAATGATTCTCGATGGCTAGAGATGAGGCCTTCAAAGCTCGAGCAACTACTTCAAGATATTCAAAACTTAGGTAGGAGTACGATGTGAGTGTATGAATTCACTACCATAAGGTCTTCAATGAATCGTTGGGAAAATACGAGAGGATCTTAATGATCAGGAAAAGAACTTCAAGAGAAAAACTACAAAAAATCCAACTCAGGTTGGCTGAAACTTCCCTTGGACAAAAGCACGAAAGATGATCAAACTTAGGCAGCATGAAATTGACATAAGTTCACGATGAAGGAGGCAACACAAACTCTCCATATGTTTGGAAGATTAACCAAACGGAGGAGGACACAAATCTATGTAGCGAGAACAACTTCCTAAGGTCATACTAGATCCTAATGCTTGACGAAAAAACAAAAGTATGTTCTTTGTCCAAGGGCAACTCTTTGTGCTTCTGAAAAAAGAATACATATTTCTCGTCCCCTCTTTTCAGGATATTTGATTTTTTTTTCTTTGTCAATTTTTTAAGAGCTTTAAAAAGAATAAAATAATTCTATGTTGCAAAGGAGGAACGAGTGTCGCAAGTGAGCATACTAGTTCCAAGAACAAGGAACATACTAATGCTCAGATCAAGGAGACATGTGCAGGAAAATGACACTCGGGGAAAATTCCTCGATGGGTCAAGGTTACAAGTCGCAGAGGAAAAAAGTGCTACAAGGATTGTGTATAATGCATGCTTCAAAGGTTCAGTTGAGAGAAACATGGAGTCGACATTAGGCCAAAGATGCGGAGATGGAAATGCGATTAGTAAGACACAATGAAAATCCCTTCAATGTAACTATAATGATCCCAGAGAAGGTAAGATTGATATTTTTTTCACATTTAGAGAGTATGATAAAACGTAAAAGAAGACTCCAGGGAGTACCTTTTTTGGTGATAGTCTATTCAGTTCAAAAAATGGGTAAACTTGCACTGAAAATACGTCTATTCAAAACCATTTTAATGAGTGTGACAAAGACAAGATCACTAGACAATCTTTTCAATTTGAAGGAGTCTGAAAAAATCTTAACTATGGACTCACATCATTTTTCTTAGTTTAGTCTCCTTAGCCCAAAAACGTATATAAGTTACTAAGGAGAACTCTCTTGGTGAGATGAATCTCCCGAAGAGTACCTTTTTCCACTATAATCTACCAGAAGGAAAAATGGTTAAACCCATGCCAGTAGATGTGCTTCTAGATCAATTTAATGAGTGTGTTGGAACAAGGTCACTCAACGATATTTTCAATTTTGGGGAGTGTGAAAAGAGCTTAACTATGGACTCTGTGGGGGTTCCTTTTTCATAAGTAATCTCCAAGGCCTGAAAAAGGTGATAAGAAAAAACCAAGGAGAATGATCCTTTTTTAAAAAATTAGTCCCTCAGGCCCGAAAAAGGGTTAAACTTATGCCTGAGAATACTCTTCTAGTGAACCGAAGTTCCTAGAGAATACCTTTATTCATGCAATTGACCGTTTGGACTGAAAAAGGGGTAAACTAACGTCAGACAAACATTCCTTCAAATTTGATTTTGGTGAGTGTGAAGGGAAAAAATATCACTCAATAATATTTTCATTTTTAGAGATTATGAAAAGGGCTTAAAGAAGACTCTAGGGTGCTACTTTTCTCAGTTAATCCAGACAAGATCGAAAATCATAAATACAGTCTCGTCGAATGTTGCTTTCGAAGTGTAAAGTGAGCTTGAAAGACAACAAAGCGTTCTCATTTAGGAGTCTCGAGTGTGAGGTCAAGAATGATGGTGCATCAAATGAATGAGGCTCAATCTCATAATCATGACAAGACTAAAAAGGACTCTTGAGCCTATAATCATTACTGACAGCATGGATGCAAAAATGAAACAAGGATCTACCTAGGAAATCCATGTAAAGGTAGGCTCTACCACTTAATTACAAAACTTCTAGAGAAACAATAAAGGTTATGTCTTGCACTTTGGTGGGGTCAATCCTATGGCAAAGCAGAAAATACAACGACATGCAGAAAGTGGAGGTGAAATCCTAACTTACATGCAAAAAGTTGGAAAAATGACTTTTACCAAAGGATACCAAAAGTTACCCATCCCCAAAAGGTTACCAAACCATAGGAAGAGTGTATCATAACATCCAATAAGAAACTCGAAAATGGGATTAAGTGATTATCAATCATGGACAAATGACAAAAGGGGTCAAAAAGGTGGCAAAAAGGGCCAAAAAAGTCTATAAATAGAAGCTAACAACTCATTTTCACCATTGCATTTTGAAAATTGACCAAAAGGAGAAAAATCCCCTTTGCTAGAGAAGTTGATTCTGGGAGATTCAGTAGATGAAACAAAGTTCTGCTTGGATCAAGTAAGTACAAATGTATCCCCCTTGCATTTAAATTCTTCTTTTATGCATTTCTTTTTCTTTTTGAGGGGCCATTCTCTCTTAAAAAGAGCATCTCTGCATGTACGTGGGTTTTCCAAGGACAACCCACGTATGTACTCAGGCATAAGACACTCTACCCACATACATATGTGATTGAGGCCAAAACATCCCTTGTACACCCTTAAAATCTTGGAAAAATTTTAAAAGGAAAGAGCTAACTCCATTTTATTTTCCATGGAATAGGATGTATGTCCACTGGAGGGAGAGGGAACATGAGAACATTGATGTATTGGTCGAAGAGGACCATGTTGTTATTGTCACATTGAAACAATGCAGGTTTTGGAAGTTCCTTCAATGTCCATTTATGATGGCACAACCCAGGCTATTGAACGGCCTGGTTGACTATTGACATCCAAATGCATAGGAAATCATGATAGAGGGACAATATTTGACTCTAACAACTGAACACATCTACTTCCTAACTATACTCTTGATGAGAGGGGAACTAGTCAATATGTAGAAATTTACCCCTAAGCCTTTTAACATTGAGGACTACATTCAGATGTACTATGAGGCCAACAATCAGAAGGTAGGTTCTGAGGTGCCTATTCACAATATCATGAGTCTATCTCTAAGAGTGATCTTGCTACTTATTTGGAGGATTACTGTATCCACGACCCTTCACCAGGCTTCTTAGGCACACATGCACTATGCTATTAAGTGCCAGGAGGCCAATATCTTTTACTGGAGTACAACCATGCTCACATGCATGAAGAGATAGCTGACAGAGTGTCGACAACACAACAACAAAAACTTATGGTTTGGTACTATTTTATGCTCATTCTTATTTTTCAAGAGTACCCAGCCTTAGTCCTAGAGAGACTGTGCAAGGGCATGTGGCCTCCTTCCCAACATTGTGTAGATGGGTAGCATTGTTGCCACGACAGGGAGGGGGGACCATAGAGGCCTTCGCTGACACATTTTTTTAATGGTGTGCATGATAGATTCCGGTGATAGAGGAATACCCGTATGTCAGAATAAACTCTTCCAGAGATCTAGACATGCCTATGCCTCTCGGAGAGGAGCGAGGAGAGATAGGTAACATGTTTTTTAATGTTATTTAAATTTTTAATTTATTTTGTATATATCAGTTTTATGTGTGTATAGAGTACCAAATTTCTTGTGTCATCTATGTACAGATGTGGGATCAGTGCACCCAACATACTTTGTGAGGACTCGGTGATATCCTTGACCAGAGGTGGGACCAACAATAGTATATGGACTAGTAGCCATAGGGGGAACTCCAGCCAGAGAGGGTGAGAGGATTTTGAGACGAGTGGAGCACAACCTCACTTCGCTCACTTGCATAGTACCCATGGCTGAGATCAAGGATCTCCCACCCACCACGTAGCCTCGTGTAGTGGGGGTGCCATTGACTTGGGTCCATATTTTCTGGTGTTTGGCCAACATCGTTGTTAATTATGGTAGGGCCAATAGGCCCCGAGATTAGATAAGATAGACTTTAGATGTGTTGAGGTCACCTTTGTACATGTCTGTTTTGAGGGCTCAATCCCAGTGATGTATACTAAACCTTATTTTTTAGGCATTCACACCCACTTATGTACTCGTAACACTTTTGATATATATATATATATATATATATATCTATATATATATATATATATATATATATATATATACATCTTATTTGTCTTATGCATCACATTTTTTGCAAATGTACATACATCTGTATGTGTGTGCTTCTCTTTCTATGTGTGTGCAATATGCCAATTTAATACTTGATTAGCTAGAGTATTTGCCATATGATTAAATCTTCTAGGAACATGGATATACATAATGTAATCAAAGTAATGTTCTAAGATACGTACCCTAAGGAAACGTCGGTGCAAGGTAGGATCATAAACGCGGTAAACTCCATTTAACTGGGACACAACCAGTTGAGAATTTAGGTAAAGCTGAAGGTGTGAAATTCCATGCGACAAGGTGTCACAAAGCAACTCGATCACTGTGTTGTACTCAGAGACATTGTTTTTAGTGTTGCCTAGATAAATACCTCTGAAAGATAGCAACTGGCCTCCAAGTGTGAAAATCACCCAAGCTGTGAAATCAAGCCTTCAAGTGTGTCAGCTAGAGCTATTTGTGAAACCAAAATGCACCTCTTATTCAGTTGACATCTGCCACAGTGAGAAAGAAGACATAAATAACTACACGTCCACAAAACAAAAAGAAAAAAAATTGTATAAGAACTATACATATGTAGAAGAAGTCATATAGGCAACCAACCTAAGAGTAATACTTCTTGAGGTAGAGCCCATTTCTAGGCTCTGCCAAGCCATTTCCTTCAAAGTCAACTAGACGTTAAACAACCTTCCTCAAGACCTCTTTCACAAAGAACGATATGTACCACATGGGTTTGAACTTTCCCACCCTGAGGGTATATTTGTCTTGATCATTGACTAGGAAAAGATCGCATTTGGAAAAACTTCGAGGATGAACAGACTGATCATACTGACACTTGACACGTTGCTTATGAGTCTCATTGGCTAAGGCTGCATCACAACGCTGCTCATCGAGCTGCTCAAGATATAGTAGGCATTACTCAAGTGGTGAAGTGTCTAGTAGTAATTCTACTGCCAACTTTAGAGAAGGGATCTGACACTCAATAGGTAAGACTACTTTCAGCCCGTATACGAGTTGAAAATGTGAGAAACCAGTGGCAGTCGTCACAGACGTTAAGTAGGCCCACAACTCCGAATACAACATCAAATGCCAATTCGACTTGGTAGAATTGTTCGTTCGCTGTGGAATAGTCTTGAGGGACTTATTCATAGCTTCAACCTAACCATTCTATTTTGGTTAATATGGTGAGGAATTCTCTTGCCCCAACCCAAGATTTGATGTTAAATCGGTCATCATTTTATTTTGGAAGTGACTTCCATGGTTAGTCACAATCTCCTTCGAGATGTCGAACCTTGCTACTATCTAGTTAAAAATGAAAAGAGTCGTGTTTTCTCCATCATTGTTAAATGTTGGCATAACCTTCACCCACCTTGTGAAGTAGTCTACTTCTATGATGATAGAACGATGCCCCCTGGTTGAGGTTGGGTGACATGTAGTGAAATCAATCCCCCACTTGGTGAAAGGACCAATAACAATGACATGAAACATAGGAGCAGGTTGTGCCCACATCTTTCAAGAGAAGATCTGACATGGGTGGCACTTCTTGACCTCCTCAATGTAATACTTGATTAACGTAGGACAGAAGTAACTGGCACATAGAATATTTTGGGTTGTTTCCAACCCAGAAAAATCACCACCACATGATCTAGTGTGGAAGCCATTTAGAATGAACTCTACTTCTTTGTGGACAAGGCATCAATGAAGAATGCAATCTACACCTCGATGATACAAAGTGTCATCGAGTATGAGATAGTTTTGTCACTGATGGAGAATTCGTCGATGTTCGTCGCATGAAGCAAAAGAGGGGCACTTCAAAGTCTGGAGATAGACTAGTATATGTCCATAATAGGGGTCTGAATACATGATTATAAAAACATATCCTTTGATAGGCTATTATTTGGGCATGATATCACTAGACTAGAACAGAAGTTCTGAAATAATTTCGGCAAAGAACAATGACTTTTTGGATTTCGCAGAAACACAATTCGAGTCAAATTCCTGGAGGATTACAATCCATCTACTGATTTTTCCACCAATGACCCATTGTGTCAACACATATTGGAAAGGGTTCACAATGATAATGACGGTGGTCTTGAGAAGAAAAATGTAATGATAGAACCTCTGGACAACATGCACTGCTACCAAATAAAGATTCTCAACGTGAGAATATTTGAGTTCCAGCCCAACTAGGCCTTGACTAAGGTAATAAATAACATGCTCCTTGAGCAGATCATCCTCTTGTACTAATACCATGTCGATGGTTGTCTCTACTACAGCCAAATACAACAAGAAATATTTGTTATAATTAGGGGGCCGGAGTAGAGGGGTAGACGTAAGGGCGTGTTTCAATGCTTCAAAAGAGCGCTGAGTGAATTCATCCCAACAGAATGAGATGCCCTTTTTCAACAGACGCATAAACCTTTTAGTGATATCAAAATAATTCATGACAAATCGCCGAAGAAATTTATCTTTCCCATGTAAGCTCTGAAGTTGGGGTATTGTGCATGGGGGAGGCAACTGAACTATCACCTCAACCTTGAGAGGATCAACCATGATCCCTATTGTTGAAATAGTGAAACCTAGGATACACCCCAATCTCACACAGAAACTGCATTTGTTATGATTCAAGCGAATCTGATAGTAGAGACATTGTTCAAATATTAGTCAAAGGTGTGTAGGATGATTAGATCTCTTGCATGAGTGTTATGCTATATCATTAAGATATGCGTCGACTATATGTCTAAGGTGATGAAAATAAAATGACATGGCCCGTTAAAAAGGGGCTCCAACATTCTGGAGGCCAAAAGGCATCTTACAATATGCGAACATGCCCCAAGGACAAATAAAATCTATTTTATGTTGGTTTTCGGGTTTGATTTGAGTCTGGTTATATCCCAAAAAACCATCCATGAATGAAAAGACCTCATAGCCAACACATTCAATGAAAATCTAATCCATGAATGGGGTGGGAAAATTATCTTTCAGATAGGACTTGTTCAAGTCACGGAATTCCATGCACATGTGAATCGTACCCTATTTGTTGTTAACTGGAATGAGGTTTAACACCCATTCCGTCAGTTGCACGGGGTAGATAAAATTGGCTATAAGAAATTTCTCTACTTTAGCCTTAATTTTTGCCACTTTTTGAGGATTAACCAGATGAACCTTATGTCAGTCCAGCTTGGCATTAGGATAAGTCATTATTTCCTGTTTGATGATTCTCATTTCTATGCCTGGCATTTCCTCGTAAGACCAGGAAAAAATGTCGTGAAATTTCTTAAATAACTCTGTATAAATTCGAATCTCTTCGGGGAAGAAATATGCTCTAATGAAAACTTTCTCCACAACACGAGGGGCTCTAGAGATATCTATGGGAATCGATTAAGTGATAATCTCCATATTACCCTTGACATAAACTATGTGCGTAGCCAAAGGATTAATAGGACAAGACCTATCTCCATTCACATTCGAAACAAATTTGGCCACCTCTATTATCCTTAATTCTGGAAGAAAATAGGATCTATGATGAAGATCATCCCATGGTATTTCTAGACCATTCAATGCCTCATGCATCACCTCATCAGAGGGAAAAACTAGGTCTAAAGGATTTGTAGTGGAAAGAGACCCTTGAGCCCAAATAGGCTCGAGAACTAGATCTAACTCCTGTGTGGGAGTCGGATTGGGGTCGACCGAATTTTGTTGGACAATGTTGTACTCAACGTCAGTCGTGGATAGGGGAATGGATATGCCAGGATGCCCTGTCCCTTCCATTGAAGTCAATGGGGAAGGAAGAGTCAACATATTGTGAAATAAAGTCATTTGAAATGACGACACTTGAAATTTTTGAGCCCTAGGTTGGTTGGGGGAAGTCAATATAAGACTGACATCGCCAGAAGGTGGTGGGTAATCAAAAGTACTCATAAATGATCGAAAAAAAACAAACCCTAAGTTGACAGTGTCAAGATGATGATTATCAATCATTGGGACCATTGAAGCCCTCGATGAAGGGTTAGGATGGGAAAAGGAAAAATGGTCAATTTTCACAATTCGGCCCTCATGCAAAAAAAAAAAGATACAAAAACCTGTAGTAACCACTGCATGCATTTCATATGTCCAAATCCTCCATAAAAACATTTTCTAGTCAAGATGCGGCTCAACCACTTCAAATTCGATGCACATGGTCTTTCCTCCTAACTACACAGGGAAAGAAGGAATGAGTCCATGTGGTATGAACGACTGACCATCTAATGCCGTAAGCAACATAGGCGACGAAGAAAAACTGGGTTGTCCAATGGATTACCAACATGCCAACGAAATCATGCAAGTCTAGGTGCCATCGTTAACCACTGTATGAAAGACATTCCTAGTAAATTATTTCGTGGTGTAAGCCACTACTATCTGAAACACAACGTGGTAAGGAAAATGAGGTTTCAATTTGGTTGGATAAAGAATCATCGCTCCTGAGTTACAAGTCTCTTCTGATCCCAAAGTGGATAACAAAGCCTTTCTCTGTGAAGGGAAACTTTGGATGACCTCCAAAGAAGACATCGTGCAAGGGGTTTGTGCCAAATCCTCCACAACAGAGTAGATCTAGGAATCCCTCACGTTCGGATTGTGAGAATCTTTCTTGAATGCCCCTTTTGGGATGCATTTCATTGTTGTTCCCACCATCTTCTCAATATGGAGAGGAATCAGTGGGTTTGTGGCTTCTTTTCCCTTTTCAGGATATTCCAATATTCCGTAATCTCGGGCCTTAGTCTACTCAAATTTGGTCAGCAATTAGGTGTCGGCATCATATCTCACAAGAAACTGGAAATGGTTTAAGAATACCATCGCCAAGTCATTGAAGTTAGAATACCTCAAGTGGTTGAGATCAATATACCATTTTGCGGAACCCCCGATAAGAGTGTGTTGAAAAAGGTGCAACTGGATGGAATCGTCTCGCAATGAGTTTGATGAGAACCGTAAGTGAAAGTTTGTCACGTGATCACCTATATCTTCTCTAGTCTTGCCTTCAAATTTTGGAATATTTGATGGCAACTTAGTTGGCATGGGAGGCCAACACGGATCATGACAAATTGGGTCATTAAGAAATCTTGACAAGTTTGGCAAATGTAGTTTTTCCAGAAACGGTAGTTTAGGTTGAGTACTATGTACAGGAAAAAGGGGTCCTGGATTTTGACTCACACCAGGTTTCCAAGAAAAGTTGGAGTTTTGGCTAGGGTTCTTGTAAAAATCATGGCCTTGACCAGCGTACATAAAATATGTTTGCTGAGATATCATCGAATGACTCCTTTAATTGGATGACATGGCTTGGGCGAGGATTTCTCCCTGCATGGTGTTCTAAGGATTTTGGAAGGGGATGCCCCAAAATTATCTGATGGGAATAGGTATGGAGCCCTACCCTGGGTTCCATTGAGTATGGAAGGGGTTGATCCTAACCAACATCACTTGCGAGGGAAATGATCCTTATCAATGATTCCAAATTCCTTGAGAGGAGAAAACTCCTACAGTCGCTCCCTATGTAGGAATAATACCCTGTATGGGGTTATGTTTCCAAAAACTGGGGTTTCCCCTGGCTGAGATGGCAGTTGAAGAAAAATAATTGTTCCCAAACGTGTCGAATCAAGAGAATTACATAGATTCCACCATCATTGTGTAAGACGAAGGTCTTAAGTTTCCTACTCCAAACAAGATGTAGTTAGCACTCGACTCGATATGTTGTTGGAAACAATTACTGATCGAGGGGGATGGAGAAGGAATGTTTCCCCCACTGTAAGGGATATCATTAAAGGGGATTGAAGTTCCCATGATAAACCCTTTCACTGGAGCGTTTGAGCTCCCTACCCCTAAACCCATGTTTTCTAAGGTGGTGTAGGTATGGACTGAGTTCGAATCAAATTGAGGCATCCCATATGAGAATGGAGGGATCATCACACTCTGTATCAATGGATCAGTGGTCGATACCAATGATGGTATCATACCACTTCTTGAGGTAGAGGGAGTCGAGACCACTGTGGTACAGACTAACAAAGATGGGTTTGAAGGAAATATTCCCCCTTATGGTAATAGCTGAAATGGGAGTATGAGGACTCCCAGATGAATTAGAATCATTTTCTTCCATTGTTTCTTGTAAAACTAACTGGCACTCTAAAGGTGTCACCTCATGAGGGACAAATTGTACTAATATCAATGCCAAGAAGTCGATGATCGGAGGGTTGGTTGGCTCGAGAGATTCTTCCCCAAGTTCATAAACAATAGGTTCCTCCGGAGTCTAATAATCTCCTCCCTGAGTAGGCTTGATCACATTTTCCTATGGCCCAATTTCTTCGAATGACTCTTTTTGGTCAATTATTCATCGTAACGATGGTGGAGGTGGCTCCAATGCAACCCACGATAGGCCATGAAGCCTTCACGACTGAAAGAGCTCTTGATATTCCACTTTGTGAAAAGATCAATAGACACAGTAAGTCATAACTAGAGTTTAAATACCAAGAACACACTAAAACAAATTCCTATAAGACAAGTCAAGCAGTCAACTATCTAGTAGGAAGAACAGTTACACCAATCAACACTAGAGAAGCTAACCAGTGTAAGTGCAACTCGAAAATGGAAGAACCCTCCAGGTATACCCTGCAAAGCATGACCTGAAGTCTACCCTAGATACCATGGTATACCCCTGTAGTCACCTATGTAAGTCCCTATAATATGAGAAACTAAGTTTCCAGTGCACAGTCAGTCACCAGGTAGGTACAGTCGACAGTCGGGCGGATTGCAATGAGAAGGATAAAAGTTCAAAACCTATAGAGGGTATCGAGAGAAAGAGGTCCAGAAGAAAAAAAAGGATATCAAATGGATTCAAGGCCCACAAAGCTCCATAGGAAAATGAATTCCGTAGTACTCCCAAGACAGATCCTAAATATGCATTCCCCACTACGTTCAGTCCAACTTTGGAGGGGTTATCTTCGCTGCCTTTCTTCATGCAACCTCATGTTTAAACCCTGTGTTAGAGGGGGGTCCCAGATAAATTTGATGACACTGGAATTAAACACTCTGTAACTCAGACTCCAATGTTTGTCTAATGGCCTTGAATATGTTCCTCTCCAACCTAATTCAAGGCCCTAACCTTAAACTAGTTGGTTGACCCTACAAACAGAAAAAGTATGGTTTATTTTAGATTAAGCATTATTTTTAATGGCTTGATTTACTCATGGGATATGGTGGTGAAACTAATGATGTTATAAGAGATGAAAAAGAGGAGAAAATACAAAACTTGAAAGCAAAATTACTTCTAATCCAAAAGCAAAGTTTTACAACTAACTCTTGTAACCAACTTTTCTATAACTAACTTTTTCAAGATCTTGTAAATAATACCTAAAATGTAGTTTCTCTTGACTACAAGATACTTATGTTTGAAGAAATCAAGAAATTAAAAAATAGACTCTTTTTCCTTTTTTGCAAAGAAACCCTGAGAAGTGTGAACCTCAATCAGGAAAGAGGAAAACTCCCTCTTTTTCAAATAGTTTCTTGAAACAAAGATGTGGGTTGTTGCATCAACATCCTGGATATGTGCATGGTTTTTTTACTGAGCCAAGCACGTATGTACGTGGACTGTCTCAATACAGGGTGCGTACACCTCTGTATCTTTCCAAAAAAATAAAATATCACACAATCATATAGGGTAAGGACAACTGGTATTGCACCTGAAGGTGACCAGAATCCCTTGATAAACTCAGAAAACTCAAAGAAACTTGAAAGGAAATAAAACCAATCAAAAAACCCAAAATCCCCTAAAAAACCCTAGAGGTTATCCCCAGTATGGTCGCCAATTTTGCTGGTGGGAAATAAGCCCCCTTTAAGTACACCAGGGTTCAGAATGTAGGCAGAGAAAATAACCATCTAAAAGGTAATTAATTCTCTATACTACCCCAAACATACTAAAATTAATACAAATAAAGAAAAGATAAAAGAGATCGAGTAATTATACCTTTAATCCCATGTCTGGTGATGATCTCCTCACACTTGGAAGTTCCACTGATTGCACGCCTCCTCCCAAGGATGACCTGCATCCAAATATTGACAAACAGAGAACAAAAAACATCCTATTCCATATATAAGTTAGGGTTAGATGTTAGAATCTCAAGCATAAACAAATAAAATTATTCAAGAAACCACCATTTGGGAGAGGAGAATGCAATTCTTTTATTCATAACACAAATATTATATCTTTACAATCTAAGTCGACCATCATTCCATGAACCTGCTTCGGGATCCTCTTCACCATGCTCCAAGTGCACCTTGTATTAACTTCTCCTATCAACCTTATGATCTATTGTATGAAATGGAATGGGTTAAATGGAGAAAGAAGGGCCTAATGAGGGGATGTTAAGGCAATCTATCACAAAAGGAAGCAATATATTGGGCAAGGAGGGGAAGTGAAATCGAGAAGACTTTCATTGTTCTTATTCTTAGGTATGAAATGAGACCCCAACACCTCCTTTTATATGGTAAAAGGATGATTATTCGGTTGGGTGACGGGCTATAGTAGGTGAATTAGTTGGGAAACCTCCAATAGCTCGTTAAATTCAACAAATTCCTTGCAACTTTTTATTTTTTGCAACTTTTTCAAGTATACACAGGTTGTAATGGTGCAACATGTGTATGTACATGAGTTGTAGTGGTGCAACAAGCGTATGCACGTAGTTTGTAATGGTGCAAGGTGCATACACATTCTAAAAAATGGTTTTTTAAGAAGAGTTTCTCAGCAGTGCTTTGGGAAAAAATGCAAGTAAGAGGGCCAAGGCCATGTATGCATGTGTAGAGAAATTTAGGGCTATAACAGGCATTACCCTGAAATTCAACTTTTGGAACTTATAGAAGTATTTGGAAAATGAAAACCTAAAATGCATAAACTAATTCAACTTACCTTGTAAACCTCCACCACCAAAGTGACTTTTCATTTGCATGTGAACATTGGATTGATTTTTTCATTTGGCATCCCCTGTATTTATGATTATTATCTCTTGAATATTATGAATTCAATGACAAATACAATGGGGATTGAAGAATAATGTTTTCTACAACTTGCATGCCAATGCAAATATTTATTAAATTATTTCATGGTTCCATGACATCATTCATGTTTACAAATTTGATTCAAATCATAAATGATATATTCTGTTGCTTTTCATATCATATATCGATATGTTCATTGTTAAGTTCTAACTTTTATCCCACTAGAGTGTGGTCTAGCAAAGGGAAGTGAGGTGATCAGACTTGTATTAACACAGAGACCTGGGTTCAAAACCCATTGAGTGGGTGTGAATGAGACCAGGTGCAAGTCCTAGGTGACTTTGACAGTATAGATATGCCCCTCATAATGCAAAAACTTAATCAAAGAGACTCTATAAGACATATTTCTCAAAACAAAACAGAAAAGAAAAAACTTTCAAATTTTAGGTTTTAACACTTAAACAAATTAAATGCATCATTAATGTTTTCATATCTTTAAATATTTTTTTTTATTATTATTTTAGAGATAGGGTCCCCTGTGACAGGGACCTCAACATACCCTAATTCTCCCTAAAATTTGGGGTGTGTCTCCACACGTCCCTTGGATGTGTTTCCCTACCTTAACATCCCTACATCTCATATACTTGGAAGAACATTATCCATATGCATGATTTCCCTTCCTGAAAATCCCATATACAAATTTGGGCCCCATGCTTATGCACAATCCATTAAACTATTGTGAGCTCTGCAACTACTGAAATATAACATTTTAAATGAATCATGCATTGATGCTACCAATATCTAACCATGTAAGTATGTGACATCTATGGAAATTTGTTGATACAACATATAATTAGCCTAAGAAATTTTGTAATTGATATAGGCACTTCTATAAGTTGGCATGCTATCAAGTTTCAAGCACTTTCTCATGTGGACAAGTTAACATTGGCATACAAGCAAATCGGGTCTACGACTATTACTGATTTATTGAATATTCATGTACTAAGACTAGTTCAACCATGCCTTAATGTCAGATAAAATATAAGTATTTATCTATGTTGACCTTTAAAGTTGTGCCCATGGTTAGCATATTGACCTTTGAATGATTTTTTTTTTATCATAACTTATAAGAGCTTACACCCAAAATGTCGCTCAAAGAAAAACAAGAATCTAGCATGCAAATTAATACTAGCTACCACTATAACATGAAACCAACATTATCATCTTTCATAAGTTTTAATAAATTAATAGAAAACTGTGTTAGCCTGAAAAACAATTTTGGACCATAGTATCTCAGTTCGACAATAAAACTATACAAAATACTTAAAAAGGAATTTCAGCTTCTCTGTCATGCGACTACCAAAGCTCTCTACAACTTCTCCAGTCAGAGAGATTGGCATCCCACTAACACTTACCAAGTCTGCAATGAATTCAAAACTTTCACTCTTAAGTATACATGACATAGAAAAAGAACAGGTAAGCACTACCTTTTATTACCTGTGAAACAAGTATTTTTCTTGTTAAAGGAAGAATGAAATCTTGAATAGTTAATGTTGATAGTTGTAATTTGCTTAAAAAATTCTTGAAATGGATGAATTGGTTGTATTTATTATCATTATCGAGCTTTTCTACCCACATACCACTAAAATAATAACAATGTTCCAACATGGTTCCCGATATGAAACACACACTATACTGACAATGTCGCGGGCAACTTGAAAACCAAAGCATTCAACTATACTGACACCTTCAAGATAGATCTTATAAGTTATAAAAGAATGAATATAATAGAAGTTTGGCATGAAAATTTATGTGATGGACCTTTTCCTAGTGAAAAATTCAAGAAATGACGTAATCCTTGCAAGCAAAGTTAGCCACCAAGGAATATTAATTTATAATATAATATATCTTTAAGCGACATGTGCTCAAGTAAAAGAATTTTCCAGGGACCAACAAAGCTTTGATTCATTGGTGAGGTTGAAAGAATTTAATCCATACACTAGGGTTCTATCCTTATTTTGATCTTAGTCATGTTCATGGCATGTCAAAAGGCACGAGGCTAGGTGAAAATCCTGAGCATTACTTGGAGTATTCTACTCGCAGCAAATTCAAACAAAAAAAATAATATTTTCCTATGCTGGGAAAATGTAATAGAAACCTACTACAACATAAGATCCTTACTATTTTGTTTGAATTTTTCAATAGACTTCCAATAGGAAAAATGTAAACCCCTGCCAATTCTTGAAATGATTTATAAGAAATTAAAGAAACACCAAATATTGGAGAAGAGAAAGAAGGTGCCATTACCTTGCAAAGACTTCAACTTTTCACAGATACTATTGTCATCATCTTGCCTCAAAGGTTACTTGCCATTTTTATTCTTCTACATTGAAACAAGAGGCTTACAGGCCATGGGAGCAATGGGTTTCACTTTCCCTTTCATTTTGTTTCTAGGGCTATCTAATTTTAATTTATTACTAGGAGAGATGACATCAATTTTATTCATAAGCATTTTTTTGTTGCGTTCTCCCTTCTAGGTATTTCCTAGTCTTCTCTTGCATGTTTGTTCCAACAATTATTATTCAAATATCTCTTTTTCTTCACTTTTGTTATCATCAATACCATCAACGTTCTTCAAATTTTTATCCCAATCTTCGTCAGAGTCGTCCTCCCCTGAAATTTCATAGATATTATTAAACTCGGAAAATGTGGGGTTAATGGTTGTTTTGAGCTTACAGGACTGTGAGGGTCTATATAGAAACATCCTTTACCATTTTCTCTCCAAAATTCAAATCCTCGACATCTACAACGTTCTTCTTTCTCATTTTCTTCATTCATCGAAACTGGTGGGGAGGTGCACTTATTTTATACTCATTCTTTATCCATTCAATTTTCTCCTTCGCAAGCAATAAACATTATTCCTTGCCATCATCATACATCAAAACATGATTTTTCGTGCTCTTATCGTAAGACATTACACAGAATTCATACCAGGAATCGTCTATAGGCCAGTAAATCCTTTGTCTCATACCCACCGATCTTTGACTTGGACATCTCCCAAGTAGGGTTTGGGAGACCAAATGAAATGATGGTTTGGGAGACTAAATTTATATACAAAAACCCCATTCAAATCTGGCCATTGGGAGTCCTCTACAACCCATTTAGAATTCTAGAAGAAACATACCAATTTTATGGCCATTATTGGTGATCCTCTAAGCGTCTCTGTCTCTTCTAAGGGTGGTCAGGTCTCCTCTTTTTCTTGTGCTATGGTGTAGGACCTCCCTGACTCCTTGTTGGGATGGACTATCACAATTCGTGCGGGTAAATGGTCAAGGGTTCTTTCCAATATGGTATCCACTATGCCGAGTTTCTCTCCTACCTCTCGAGTTGCAATATGGTCTCCACTGCACCGATGGTTCACTCCTCCCTCTCACGGGGCTCAAATATGGTTTCCACGTGCCCAAATTAATTTGAAATTTTTTCATGATCCTCCAACTCTTCATTGAGATGGTTGATATTTTTTCTCATCCTACTATGAAAATTCTTCTCAAAAAAGGTTACTAGGTGTTTCTTTTCTAGAATGTTGCTCTTTTTTGTAAAATAAGAAGTATCTCGATGGAAAAGACAATGATGACGACGACGATGATGATGAAAATGATTATGGTGATGATAATAATGATGATGATGAAGATAATGACAACGACGATGATGATGACAATGATGACAATGGCGGCGGCGACGACGACGACGATGATGATGATTAAAATGATTATGGTGATGACAATGATGATGACAATGATGATCATAATGAAGGTGACGACGATGATGATGAGAATGATGATGATGACAATGATTGTGGTGATGATAATGACGATGATGATGATGAAAATGGTTGTGGTGATTATAATGGCGATGATGATGATGATGATGAAAATGATGATGATGGTGATGATGACGACGACGATGATGATGACAATGATTATGGTGATGAAAATGATGATGATGATTATGATGATGATGATGATGACAATGATGACGATGATGATGACAATGATGATGATGACAATGACAACAATGTCGATGATGATGATGAAAACGATTATGTTGATGACAACATGTCATGCTTCAATATATTAAAAACAATCCTTTTTGAAAATAAGGATAAGTTAGCTCGCGTGCTATATGAAATCATTATATATTTATTTCCAAACGAAGCATTGTTACACCACAGATGGCCTTTGTTCATTTGTCAATGGAAGACATCATTAATGCATGTATCTCGCAATGATTTGAATAAGCATGTATCTCACAATGATTTGCATAAGAAACTTTGTTAACAACATTATTTTTATATTGTTTTCATTTTAATGTTGGGAATAAATTTTTTATTATGTTTTATTAAGAACTAAACATAAAATTATTAAGCAAAATAAAATATTTTAATCACCTAGAATTAGGTGAAAATTTAATAAATTAAATTTCAATTTTAATTTCCTATTTCATATCAAAACATAAATATTCAATCTCAATGATTTCACTAAGTCTTAAAACCCTCCCATACCATCAATTCATTCTCTTAGACTAACCATGTAAAATTTCATAGCATACAGTCACATTTTGAAGAAATTTCAACGTTGGGCCCATTCACTGCTCATTGTGTCGGGTCGGTTGATGACATTTCTGATGACCATGTTGGAAGAGAGTTTTGACATTTCAATTTGGGAATGAGAATTATGAAAATGATCATACTACATAATGAAGGTTCATGCAAATGTGGAGGATGTCGAAGATTATGCGGGGACATTAGGCATCCTTGACTCTTGAAACCCTCGTATACCATCAAGGAATGTGTCTCATCTAACCATGTCAAATTTTGACATAACCCCTAACCCCTAACCCATTGAACCTTAAATACATAAGCCCTAATCCATAAAACCTTAAGCCCTCAACCTTAGTTAATCACTAATCCCTTAACAAAAAATTCCCAAATCCCTTAACCACTAAGCCATCGAACGTTAAAAACTTAAACCATAATCCCTAATCCCTTAATTCACAAACCCCTATTCCCTAAGAACTTAAACATTAATCCCCTATCCCATAATCCCTAAGCCATTAACCGTTAAACTACCTAACCCATAAGTGCCAAATCCATTATCTCTTGACCCTTAATCCCTTAAACCATAACCCCTAATTCCTTAACCCTTAATCCCTGTACACCAAATCCCTAAATCCAAAATTCCTCAAAGCCCCTAGATCCACTTAACCCCCAACACCTCAACTAATCAACTATTTACACACATTCGATGTTAAAACCCATTCACTACTCACCGTGCGACATTGGTGGATGACATTGGTGATGGGTGTGTTGGAAGATGTTCCATTACATTTTAAGAGAGTTTCAACAAGAATTTTGTAGATGTGAATGACAGATGATGAAAATGAGACTGCATTATGAACATTGATGTAAATGTGGATGATCTCAAAGATTATGTGGGGACATCAGGTATCCTTGAGTCTTGAAACCCTCGCATATTTTCAAGGCATGTTTCTAGTATAACCATGTCAAATTTCAACACATATAGGAACAATTTGAAGAAAATTCAATGTTGGCTCTATTCACTACTCATTGTGTGAAATTGGTGGATGACATTGGTGATTGACATGTTGGAAGAGGTTCCATGAAATTTCAAGAGAGTTTCGACAAAGACCTAACTCCCCTAACCCCTGATCCATTGACCCTTAAATACTTAAGCCCTAACGCCTAAGTAACCCTTAATCCCTCAACCTTAGTTAATCATTAATCCATTAACACAAAATACTAAATCCCCTAACTCCTAAGCCATAAACCCTTAAAAACTTAACACTAATCCATAATACCTTAATCCATAAAACCATATGCCCTAAGAAATTAAACATTAATCCCCTAGAGCCCATAATCCCTAAGCCATTAACCATTAAACTACATAACCTGTAAGCACCAAATATCTTAACTCTTGACCCTTCGTCCCTTAAACCCTAAACCATAATCCATTAACCCTTAATAATTGTACCCCAAATCCCTAAATCCCATAATCCTCAAAGCCACTATCCAATTAACCCACAACACCTCAACTAATTAACTATTTGGTCTAATCTAGCTACATCCAATGCTACTTCCGGTGAAATGTCTGGCACTAATTGGGGCACTAAATCAAGCACTAGAAGGGGTGAAATTTTTTGGTTGATACAAAAAACACCATAAATAGCTCCATCTCGATAAATAGCCCCGACTTTTTCAAAAAATTGAAGAAAAATACAACTAAAACCAACTTTGGAAGAAACAAAAGGAGAAAAAATGGGAGAAAATCATAGGGATTTATTGTAGTGATACTTTGTTGTACTAACAAGCCCAAAAATAGGAAGAAAGGTCTATACATGTTGGAATATTGGTTGTTTTCATCGATGTCAACCCTAGTCATTGGTTTTGGACCGCAATATTGATGAAGTCATTTGGACATGAAGGACAATGCATATGCAGACACAACACACATGGATGGATATTATACATCATTCTTTTTCTGGTGGTAGGTGGAACACCATGTGAATCCTCATGGTTGAGGAGAAATGAATATTTGAAAATGACAAAGTGAATTGAAGAAGGAAGTACAAGTCGGCCCTGAAGACAATTAAAGAAAATAATTAAAAACTAAGAAAGTGTAAGGTCGACCCTAATTTTAAAAGGAAGTGACATAAAGGGTATAAATACATATCATTATACATTCATTTTAAATACACACAAGTCGAAGTTTAGAGGAAATATGAAGTAAACAAGGTCGGATTTCAAGGGAGGATTAAGTCTTTTGGTGATGTGTTCTAAGGTATGTTATTTACAGGTCATCTTACCATTTTATCTATAAATTATTTTATATAAATCTTCAGATGGTGAAATTGGTATGGTATTGAGATGACATATCTAGGTACCTGTGGTAAAAATTTCATATCTTTATTCACTAAACTTTTGGAGATACACTCTCTGGAAGATAGGGTTTTTGACTAGTCCTGAAGCTAGTCATAAACATGTGTTCCAGTTACAACAATCATAACTTCTTCATAGAGAATCAAAATGAAGTGAGACAAATTTCATTGGAAATAGTACGGGATGTAGTTTCTTTTGTAAGAATTTTAGAATCTGATGTGAAATATTGAGTGTGGGGTATTATGTACAAGTTCGCTCTCATGAATAAACTAGAATTGAATAAGGTACACAATTCTCTCTATAAATTCTTTTTGGTGAGGATTCAAGGAGTGAAAATTGGAGGAGTTTCAGATAACACATTGAGTAATATTATCTATAGGATCAGATTATTCCAAGAAGTGAAGAATTGCATAATTTGAAGAACTCTCAAGAAGCAATATCAGGTTCTATGTGATGGTTGGTTGATGGTGATAATTTAATATAAAATTTAATTATCTCTCATATATTCTTAGGTGGAAGGAAGGGGAAATGATGTAGGAGAATCACTCCAACTTATCAAAGTGCCAGCCAACCAACACATCCAGTGCACGTTCATGGAGGAGAGAGGCGCAACCCTCTCATTTTTCAAAAAAAATTGAATTATGGATTAAATGTTTGTAAGGATTTTAATACCAAGCCATGCCTTTGTAAAGGGAATAGGAAGAGTTACCTTAAATAGGTTTCTTGTAGCAGGCCCAGGTTTTACCCAACCCTGGGTAAACTTTAATGAAGCCGTAGAAGGTAGAGTGTCCAAACTGATGACAGTGATGGAACTAGGGTGGTGGATGAGGATAAGATGAAGAGAGACCTATTTTTTAATTAGTATCAAGGGGATAGGAGTTAGTTATGTGAGAGGTAGATAGGTATATTAGAGAGAAAAGAGGAAGCCGAGACTCTGTAGAAGTTTGAGCTTACCCAGATTGTAACAGACATTCTGAGATTAATACAAAGAGCAATTTTTCCTGCACATGAGTCTTTGTGTGTTTATGCACTTTGAATGTCATCTGGGTGTGTTCATTATATGTTGTAGATGTATGTCAGATTTACATTTGCAGGGATAAACAAAATTTGTTGTCTCAGAGTTTTTTTATTTTCCAGTCTGGGTTCTTTTTGGTTTCATGCCAGGGGTTGCATGACAGAGTACTGAGGACTCTATAAGCCAGTGCAAGAGTGCACCTCTGAGTTCTGTGGAATTCAGATAGAGACTTGATAGGAGGGTGCACCAGTGGAATAATTTAACTAAAGAGGGAGAAGCCTCAAGGTTACCGAACACCTTGGAGGTAAGACTATACAGAGGAGGGCACAAGGAAAAGATAGAAGCACTGAAGGTTCTGTAAAGATCTGCCAGGAGGGCATCAAGTCTGTGAAAAGAGTGCACAGAAGGAACTCTAATTCAAGTTCCGAGATAAGGGAAGAGTCGTAAGAAAGACACTTACAGAGTTACTGGACACTCTGTAGGCTCAGCAAGGAGTGATTGAACATAATTTTCCAAGAGGGAACTTTCATCTCTTCAAAGGACGGAAGGGACATAGACCTTTGAGGTCCGAGCGGTTAGAGCTCAAAGAGGAGGAAAACAGAGTTGTTGAACACTTTGGAGGAAGACCTGTGCAAGGAGTGCATCAGGCCAACACTTGAGTGAAGTGTTGATAGACAGTTGTCTGAAGGGTCGTAAAGCACAAGGAGTATACAGAGGTGAGAACTTGTCTCATGTTCTTAATCTCAAGAGGAATAGTTCCTTTGCACACAAAATTTTGACAAAAAGGAGAAAAATAGGTCGAGGTAATTTGAGGTCAAAGCCACAGACAAGATCAAAGGAGATAGAAAAATAGTGCGCAAGGACCCTGCAAGGAGTTGCAGAGGTTTGATAAACCCTTCAAGGTTTCATAGAAAGCAAATCTTATAAGAGACAACATTTCCATAATGAAGGCAAGACCCAAAGTATTAGGGCTCGCAGGAGAACTATCGAAGGTCGAGGCCTTAGAAGCATGGAAATCTCCTAAGAAAAGGAGAACACGCGAAGCTGAGGAGGAAGAGAACAACAGTCGTAGATCAATTGTGGAGGTGAAAATCTATTTCGTCGAACCTACATCCAGACAACAGGAGGAGAGCGCGTAGGGGATCAGATCTAAACCATCATATTTGAGTGCTGAGGATCGACAACAACTAGATTCAGAATAATTCACATGAGGTTTAACCCTTGTGTAATTAGGAGGATGAACTCGTCAAAGTCTCAACATCATCGACACCATCCATCGGAGAGGACACGTGGAAGAGATCCACACAAGTCGAGAATCGAGAGTCGGATAAGAAGAGGAAACTGCACTCCACACCTCTAGTATGGGAAATCCTGAATTTGCATGGAGGAAACTAGAATTGTCCACTGTGGGGGATAGGTGGAAAATATCCAGAAACCATTGGTGTTTCATGGATCAGGAGAACAGAGGAGAGAGTCTTTCAACTCCCTCATATGTGACATTGTGATTGGATTGAGACCATTGATCAGGAGGAGTCTGAACCATTGATCCAATGTGATCGTGGGTTTCAGAGTTTTGTTCATCAGAGAAACAAGAGTGAATACTTCTGAAAAATTGTGAAAGAAAAAACCGTGATTTTATCAAGGAGAGACTTTGGACTGTTGATTCTCTGGGAGGAATTTTAGAGTTTTGGGGATTGGGAGATCCAAGGAGAGAGGCCTCTCAACTTTGCGATTTGTGAAGCCCCGAAGTACCTCGAGGCTTGGCCCTAGGTCACAGGAGAGGGGTCATATGGTAGAAGGACAAGGGATGCTCTAGTAGTTGTCTAGGTGCTTAACCGAAGGATCTAAATTTTTGGATCTAAGAGTTTTAGGGAAGGAGGAGTCATGATACGTGAAGTTATGACTTGTGAAACCATGAAACGATTGACGTCGTCCATCGAGGAGAGTGAAAGATCGTTAGAAATGGTCTTGGAGAGGAATCAAGATTCGGGGTTTCATAATGTTGGGGTGTTGGGTTTTCGTTACACCACTAACCTCAGAATCGTGAAATGCGATATAAACTATGGTTGTGGACTGGGTCATAGAACCGTGGTCATATGAAGGAAGGGTCACACACCAAAGATAAGGAGGGAGCCAAGGCTCATTAAGCCCTTTCAGGATTCGAGAGTTGGGGAGTTCATGGTGGCTCATATGTTGGAGTTCCAAAGTCGTGAACCATGACGAGTGCCTATTGGGTAAGGCCTATGGTCATAGCTGGTGATTACATGGGGGTGAAGCTCGTGCCTTGTGTTGTTTTCACATGTGTTGTTTCAATAGAGGGACATGTGGATTTTCTTAATAGAGGTCCCAACAGGGACCGAAGAGCCATTTCGGCTCAAGAAGAAGAATGATCTAGTGAATGATAGGTCATATAACCTCGAAGGGGAGGGGGAGTGCATCAAGTGGTATCAAAGAGGGATTTCGTCTGTATATTTCAGGTGAAAAGGATTGAAGAGAATAGTATGATATTGTCAATTGGTATCAGAGCTAAGAACTATTTCATTTCTTTATCGGAGCGGAGGTAGAGAAAAAATACTCTGATACACACCATCAAGTGGTATCGGAGCCCATTTTTTTTTTAAATTTTGTAGTAGAGGGTAGATGAAGAGACTACTCTGATACACACCATCACGTGGTATTAGAGTGCATAATTTATTTTTGTAGGCAATGGAGGTAATTGAAAGGTCGACCCTTGCTTACGAACAATAGACAGAAGGAGATGAAGGTGATGACTTGATATCATCAGGTGGTATCAAGAACAAGAGTTTTCCTATATACGACAGGTGAAGGAAGGAAAAATATCATCATTTTGTGAGGAGGGTTGTTGCATGGGTGCAACAATAGATTATTTTTTATTTTTTTAGCTAGGTGATTTGTAAGAGGACATGGAGATGCTCGTATATGCGGAGCAATCCATAGAATTTTTGGGAGGGCAGGTAGAAGGAATAATATAGTTACTAAAGTCCATGGGCATGGTCGAAGAGAAGACTGCCAACAAAAAGGAAAAGATGAGATGGAAAAAGAGCTTAGTGAGGTGAGGGAATGAATGGAAAAGCTTGATTTGGAAATGCAACGGAGTGCAAAAGCACATTGGGTATATGAATGGCCCATGAAGCGGAAGGTAAAATGGTTGATTCAGAAATTATTGGTTAGAAAATAGTGAAGGATGATGAGAATATGGATGATGCATGTTGAAATCATCATAAGTGAAGAGGAAGTGGTTCATATATGTGATCCAGAAGCTGGGAAGAGTCTCACTGATGCAGGAGCATCTCTCCATGCAGCCAGCCAGCCAGACAACCACATCGGCGCGCATGCATTTATATGCAAAAAGGAGGTGCAATTTCATTTAATATTTATATTGAATGTAATTAAATGCTTAGGCTGTTGAGCCATAGAAGCCATGCCTTTGTGCGGGCTGTAGATAAGATCGGCATTTATTGTAGGTCAGCTGAGATCTAGTTCTGGATAGCAGACTAGACAGCCATTGATTGTAATTGAATAGGGTAGGTGAGTCCTGGAGGGAAGCGCTATGAGCCCCTCAGGTAAAAGAGATTTTCAGATCTCATTTTAAGGGAGTTGAGTTGTAGAGCCAGGGAGAGCCCGAGAACACTATTTGTAAAATATAGGCATTTGCCATTTTAATAGAATACAAACATCATTTTTTCCTGCACATGTTCTGTGTTGAATGGATGTCTATGTGTGTTCCATGTATATGTTGTATGTGTGTGTTGTTATCATTCCATTGCAGGGAGTGTGTTTGATTTCCGGTTGAGGGTCTTTGAGGTTTCATTCCATGAGGGCGTGACAGAGTGTTGCAGACTCTGAATACCAGTGCACTAAGGATGCATTCCTGAACTCGGAGGAGTCAGACAAAGACGTGTTGAGAGCATAAGAACTGAGATCAACAACTCATACAGAAGGAAGACCTTTGAGGTTACTGAACACCTCAAGAGGCAAGGTCGTGTAGCTGAGACACAGTTGCTAGCAGAATCACTGAGGATTCTATGAGAAGCTTTGCCAAGTGGGCATTGAGCACGTGTACAGTGGTACACAGAGAGAAAGAACTCTGCTGTGAGTTCTTAAGGGAATACCAGAATCATTGAGGATTCTGAGGGGCTCTACCAGGAGGGCATTGAGCAGGTGCAAAAGGTGCATAGGAACCCAGAACTATTGAATGTTCTGTGGGAGAAGAGTCTCCGCTAGGAGGGCATTGAGGAAGGTTGTAGACAGACACGAGGTGAAGGGAACTCTTTGAGTTCTGAAGCTGAAGGAAGCATCCACGGAGGGAGTTTTCACTGGGTTACTGGATACCTAGAAGACTCAGCGAGAAGGTTGCTTGAGTAGAAGGATAGCAAGAGGCATCCATATTCTCCATCAGAGGGAGAAGGAAGAAAAAATCCCCCGAGGGGTTTTATTATTCGTTGAAGCTCAGGAGAGACAGCACCGTGTGTGCGTAGAGACTCTATCGGAGCGCAGGAGTCAAGGAATCCGTTGAGGATTCAAGGACAGAAACTCAGGAAGGGAAGCTCTTTTACGTGTATCAACGAGAATCAAGTTGAGGGTTCGCAGAGGATAAGAAACACAAAGGTCCAAGCCTTTGGGAACGAAGAATTATTCCAAGTCTGGGAAGAAAACACAGGAAGGTCGAGGGAGCACAATAGTCATTGGATTGGCAGGGGAGAATAGATCTGGAACGTTGAAGATTCACGTCCAGGGAAGCTCTAGGAGGGGCCTATAGTAGGAAGGGACCGATAGCCGTCGGATCTCGCCCAAAATATCGTAAGCCGTTGGATCGAGAGGAGTTGCACGGAGGTTAGCCTCAGGAGGAGGAGCGCATGAGGAGCATTGATCTGAGTCATCAGATCGGGAGCAGGAATCCCGTCAGCCATCGGGAAATCAGAGTTCTCGAGGTCGTGGGAAATAGGACATCGGAAGTCCCAAAATCCTGAAAAAATCGGGACCGTCTATCTGAGAGGACGCGTGGTAGGAAATTGATGCCATCGGTGAAAGGCCCGATATGAGGTCGTTTATCGGTGAATCGGGAATCGGGAAATCAGAGATCTCGTGTACAAGGAGTTCATGCATTTTGAAACCGTGAACCCTGAAACTCCGATGGAGAATAGGGCTGCGGTCATATACAAGCAGGTCACATTGACCAGGGCCTAGCCAAGAGGGCTAGTGCACAAAGGGCGCATCAGGTTTTTGATGCTTGAAATCCCGATGGGAGGTTAAGACCATGGTCACGGGGATCTGGTCTCATGATGGAAGCTTAGCAGGAGGGCTATTGCATAGGGAGCCAAGGGCTCATCTACAATCGGGATTTGGAGAGTACCATGACTCGCGACAAAGGAAATACTGAAAACCTGAACCCCGATAACAGTTTTCTTGTGGGGAAATTGTACACGGTTCGTGCGAGGCTATGAGGGAAGTCAGAAGGACCTATGGGCTAGGTCAGGAACTTGCACAGTGATCACGAGAGGATCAAAGAGCCACTTCAGCTCACTAATAGGGGGAAATTGAATGATCCTGAGAGCAGGAGTGTGCGATCGGGGGGTACGGTCGTGTCTCATCTGCATCAAGTGGTATCAAAGCTAGAAATATTTCTTGTATATTTCAGGAAGGAAGAGGTAAGAACTGAAGCACTCTGATACACATCAAGTGGTATCAGAGCCGGAAATTCACTTGTATACTTCAGGTGAAGCGAGAAGGCAGAAGAAAGACAGAGTTACTGAGGACACTGTGAGGACTTTCTTGCAGGTAGGTAGCAGTCCATAGACAGTCAGGAGGACTGTGAGAGAAGATGAAGCTGGAACACTCAGGGATGCAGAGTGACAGCAGCAGATCTGTCAGGGAGACAGATAGGCATAGAAAGATGGCTACTGAAGGCCATAGAAAGAAGAGCAAGGCCGAAAAGGTTGCAGAGGAAGCAGAAGAGAATAGAAAGCTCTATGAAATAAAGGCATACATAGAGAAGCTCGAACTGCAGATGCAACAGGATAGGAGGAGGAGACGACTGCGTGAATTGCCAATGAAAAAGGAAAAAGCGAAGTGGCTAGTCAGGAAGCTGATGGTCAGGAGACAGCGCAAACTATTGGAAAAATGGTTGAGGTATGCTGAAGACCTCAAGGACACAGAAGAAGAGATGATTTGTTACTGTTGGCCAGAGACTGGAAGAAGTCTCGATGATTGGGATGATGAGGATGATGATATGAGATCGTCTGAGGATCTCAAGAGTTGCCATGAAGATAGAGCAGAAGAAATTCCAGAGTGCCAAGAGGGAAACGAGCTGAGGTCAGTCGAGGATATCACGGACTGTCAGGAGGACAGTGAGGGAATTTCACATTTCCAACTGGGCAATGATCAGAGATCGTTGCGGGATCTCGAAGACTGCCAGGAGGGCAGCAAAAGAATTTTTAACTGCCAGGTGGGCAGAGATGAGAATTCGATACCATCTAGAGGTCTCATGGACTCGGAGAAGAGTTCAATTCAGTGAGGAGTGCTGATGAAGATGGGATCGGTTGATCTCATGATCTGCCAGGGAAGCCGCAAAAACGTCCCATATTGCCAGGTGGGCAGGGATGAGAGGATGAATTTGAATCAGCCAGAGATGAGACTGTCTGAGGGTCTCATAGTTTCAGAGATAGATTTATATCAGCAAATGCAGCTGACAAAAGAGGAGGAACACCAGAATGATACTCTAATGATTGGGGGAATCGAGTTATTCCTACCATGTGCCCAGGAGGAGGCAGAAAATTGTGTTGCAGGTGAAGCAACAACAGAAGAATAGTCACAGTTGATGATGACTGTCAAGGATGAATTGGAGCAGACTTTGGAAGCTGCCCAAGCAGAAGAAGAAACTACAGAAGCTGCAGCACTGAAGCTGACAGCAGAAGCAGAAAATGAGTGTTCTGAGGAACAACTCAATATATTCAGCTAGCAAGATGAGAGCATTGTAGCGTTGAAGCTAGCAGCAGAGGAAGCCGAGGAATAGGCAGATAGAGTTATTACTCCATGGGAGATGGATCTAGAGATGCTGGAGGATTGGTTGAACAATCCAGAACCGGCAAGAGAACTGGAAGAATTTGAGTTGTCAGAGAAGAGGATGACTGAGCAGCAGGACAGTTAGAAGAGACTACAGAGCTAAAGACTGTAGCAGAGTGGTAATTGAAGGCCACAGATGAAGATGAAGAAGATAGCATGGGAGATCATAGCAATCTTCTCATGTGCCAAAAAAATTTGCAGCTGAGGAGACTACACATACAGGACCAGCCATGGGAGCAGCTGGATGAGGTGATCATGGAGATCATGAAGCTGATGATAGATTCAACAGACAATGCCAGCGAGGAGCAGCTGAGCAGAAGGAAAGTAGCAGCATCGCAGTGGAAGCAACATCAGCAGCAGGATGGAGCCAATTCACAGCTCCACAGATTCGTTTGGGATCCAGGAGGGTTCCAACAGCTACAGGAGAAGCACATGAGCAGGAGCTCATGATTTTGCAGCTATGGAGTATGATGCAGGAGCATCTCTCCATGCATCCAGCTAGCCAGTGAGCCACGTCAGCGCGCATGCATTTATATGCAAAAAGGAGGTGCAATTTCATTTAATATTTATATTGAATGTAATTAAATGCTTAGGCTATTGATCCATAGAAGCCATGCCTTTGTGCAGGCTGTAGATAAGATCGGAATTTATTGTAGGTCGGATGAGATCTAGTTCTGGATAATAGACTAGACATCCATTGATTGTAATTAAATAGGGTAGGTGAGTCCTGGAGGGAAGCACTATGAGCCCCTCAGGTAAAAGAGATTTTCAGATCTCATTTTGAGGGAGTTAAGTTGTAGAGCCAGGGAGAGCTCGAGAACACTATTTGTAAAATATAGGCATTTGCCATTTTAATAGAATACAAACATCAGTTTTTCCTGCACATGTTCTGTGTTGAATGGATGTTTATGTATATGTTGTATGTGTGTGTTGTTATCATGCCATTGCAGGGAGTGTGTTTGATTTCTGGTTGAGGGTCTTTGAGGTTTCATGCCGTGAGGGCATGACAGAGTGTTGCAGACTCTGAATACCAGTGCACTGAGGATGCATTCCTAAACTCGGAGGAGTCAGACAAAGACGTGCTGAGAGCACAAGAACTGAGATCAACAACTCATACAGAAGGAAGACCTTTGAGGTTACTGAACACCTCAAGAGGAAAGGCTATGTAGCTAAGACACAGTTTCTAACAGAATCACTGAGGATTCTGTGAGAATCTCTGCCAAGTGGGCATTGAGCGTGTGTACAGTGGTACATAGAGAGAAAGAACTCTGTTGTGAGTTCTTAAGGGAATACCAGAATCACTGAGGATTCTGAGGGGCTCTGCCAGGAGGGCATTGAGCAGGTGCAAAAGGTGCATAGGAACCTAGAACTACTAAATGTTCTGTGGTAGAAGAGACTCCGCTAGGAGGGCGTTGAGGAAGGTTGTAGACAGACACGAGGTGAAGGGAACTCTTTGAGTTCTGAAGCTGAAGGAAGCATCCATGGAGGGAGATTTCACTGGGTTACTAGATACCCAGAAGACTCAGCGAGAAGGTCGCTTGAGCAGAAGGATAGAAAGAGGCATCCATATTCTCCATCAGAGGGAGAAGGAAGACAAAATCCCCCAAGGGGTCTGAGTATTCGTTGAAGCTCAGGAGAGACAGCACCGTGTGTGCAGAGAGACTCTGCCGAAGCGCAGGAATCAAGGAATCCGTTGAGGATTTGAGGACATAAAATCAGGAAGGGCAACACTTTTACGCGTATCAGCGAGACTCAAGTTGAGGGTTCACAGAGGAGAAGAAATGCAAAGGTCCAAGTCTTTGGGAACGAAGAATTCTTCCAAGTCTGGGAAGAAAACACAAGAAGCTCGAGGGAGCACAACAGTCATTGGATTGGCAGGGGAGAACATATCTGGAATGTTGAAGATTCACATCCAGGAAAGCTCTAGGAGGGGCCTACAGTAGGAAGGGACCGATAACCGTCGAATCTCGCTCAAAATCTCGTAAGCCGTTGGATCAGGAGGAGATGCGCGGAGGTTATCCTCAGGAGGAGGAGCACACGAGGAGGATTGATCTGAGTCGTTAGATCGGGAGCAGGAATCCCGTCAGCCGTCAGATCGACAAAAGCTGCACAGGGTTTAGCAGTCGGGATATCGGCCATCGGGAAATTGGATTTATCGAGGTCGTGGGAAACAGGACATCGGAAGTCCCAAAATCCCGACAAAATTAGTATTGTATATCTGAGAGGACACATGGCAGGAGATTGATGCCATCGGTGAAAGGCCCGACAGGAGGTCGTTTATCGACGAATAGGGAATTGGGAAATTGGAGATCCCGTGTACAAGGAGTTCATGCATTTTGAAACCGCGAACCCCGAAACTCCGATGGAGAATAGGGCTGCGGTCATATACGAGTAGGTCACATTGACCAGGGCCTAGCCAGGAGGGCTAGTGCACAAAGGGCGCATCAGGTTTTTGATGCTTGAAATCCCGATGGGAGGTTAAGACCATGGTCACGGGGATCTGGTCGCATGATGGAAGCTTAGCAGGAGGGCTAGCGCATAGGGAGCCAAGGGCTCATCGGCAATCGGGAGTTGGAGAGTACAGTGACTCGCGACAATGGAAATACCGAAAACCCGAACCCCGATAACAGTTTTCCTGTGGGGAAATTGTACACGGTTCGTGCGAGGCCGTGAGGGAAGTCAGAAGGACCTGCGGGCTAGGTCAGGAACTTGCACAGTGATCCCGAGAGGAGAAAAGAGCCGCTTCGGCTCACCAACAGGGGGAAATTGAACGATCCTGAGAGCAGGAGTGCGC
>JZKD02S1782456.1:167305-214208 GCA_000966675.3 Picea glauca
GGTCTCACATATTTCCAGGGGAGCAGTGCTGAAAGTTTATATTTCCAAGTGGGCAAGGAGATGAGATCGGTTAGTCTCATAGATTGTCGAGTGGGTAGAAAAAAATTCCCAAATTGACAGGTGGGAAGGGGGAATGAAATGAGATTGTTTGAAAGTATCAAGAGCTCAGAATTGGTTTCATATCATCAAGGAGTACTTATAGGTGAATATTAATGTGGTTTTGTAGACCATATGAATGAATATGATGACAAGTTAAAAACTTGCACCATCCAGGAGGAGAATTAGAAGAGCATTCTGATGATTGGGGGAATTCGGGTATTCCTACCATACAACCAAGTAAAGTCTAGTGCACATGATGAAAATGAAATAGAAGAAGAAGGATATCCATTGATGACTATCATGATGAAGGATCAGATATTAGAAGCTGCCCAAGGAGAAGGGAAAGAGCATTAAGTAGAATGGCTCAAAATTTTCAGCGAGGAAGATGAAACAAAAACGATTGTAGCACTAGAGCATGAAATAGAAGGGGAAGAAGACAACATGGATTTTTCTGATCTATATTAAGAAATGGAATCCGTAGAGAAGAGGGTGATTGTGCAAATCTTGCACATCCAACAGGCCAAGTTGGAATCAGGTGGAGAAGCGTACCATCCAGTGGAACAACTGGAAGAAGTTGGAGATATGCTAGCAGAATAACTGGTAGTAGCAAAGATATCACAGAAAGAAACCAAGAAACAACTTGATGAGGAGACTATAGAATTGAATTCGGTATCAGAGTGGCAACTCAATTCCATGAGGGGATAAAATCGCAAGGGGGATCGAATTGATCGAACCGTTGACAAGGAGGAAATGCAGTCGAGAAGACTACATAAGGAGAGCCAGTAGGTTGAGTATCTAGAAGAGGTGATTGAGAAGATAATAAGGCTTATGTTGAGGTCAATGCAAGAAGAAGTCAGCAAAGGGGAGCTGAGAAGAGGATAACCTGCCATAGTAGTAGGGAAGGAGAAAAAGAGGCATCAACAGTAGTGAAGCAGTGGAGTAGATGGAAAGCTCTAGAAGAGAGTGTGGGATCAAGGTGGATTTCAACAACATGAATGGGGAGCTCATGAGAAGTATCTCATGAATTTTTCACAGGGGAGTATAATGTATAAGCATCGCTCCAACTCAGCAAAGCACCAGCCAACTAACACATCCAATGCGCGTTCATGGAGGACAGAGGTGCAACCCTCTCATTTAAAAAAAAAATGAATTATGGATTTAATGTTTGTAAGGATTTTAATGTCAATCCATTCCTTTCTACAGACAATAGGTAGAGTTACCTTAAATGGGTTTCTTGTAGCAGGCCTGGGTAAACTTCAATGAAGCCGTAGAAGATAGAGTGTCCAAAGTGATGACAGTGATGGCACTAGGGTGATGGATGAGAATAAGCTCAAGAGAGCCCTCTTTTGTAATTAGTATCAAGGGGATAGGATTTAGTTCTACGAGAGGCAGATAGGTAGAGTAGAGAGAAAAGAGGAAGTTGA
Organism: Picea glauca; assembly: GCA_000966675.3. Lineage (NCBI taxonomy): Eukaryota > Viridiplantae > Streptophyta > Pinopsida > Pinales > Pinaceae > Picea > Picea glauca. Next base: position 168,829 of record JZKD02S1782456.1, read on the forward strand.
GGCTCTGTAGCAGTTGGAGCTTACCCAAATTGTAACAGACATTCTGAGATTAATACAAAGAGTAGTTTTCCTTGCACATGAGTCTTTGTGTGTTTATGCACTTTGAATGTCATCTCGGTGTTTTCATTATATGTTTTAGATGTATGCCAGATTTACATTTGCAGGGATAGACAAATTTTTTTGTTTGAGAGTTCTTTGATTTTCCAGTATGGGTTCTTTGTGGTTTCATGCAAGGGGTTGCATGACAGAGTACTGAGGACTCTCTAAGATAGTGCAAGAGTGCACTTCTAAGTTATGCAGAATTTAGACAGAGATGTGCCATGAGGGTACAACAGTGGAATAATCTAACTCAAGAGGGAGAACCCTCAAGTTTACTGAACACCTTAGAGGTAAGACTGTGTAGATGAGGGCGCAGAGAAAAGATAGAATCATTGAACGTTCTGTAAATCTCTGCCAGGAGGGCATCAAGCATGTGCAAAGAGTGCATAGAAGGAACTCTATTTCGAGTTTTGAGATAAGGGGAGTGTCACAAGAAATACACTTACAGAGTTATTGAACACTCTGTAGGCTCAACAAGGAGTGCTTAAACATGAGATGCCAAGAGGGCACTTTTATATCTTCAAAGGACACGAGGGACATAGACCTTTGAGGTCCGAGTAGTTACAGCTCAAAGAGGAGGAAAATAGAGTTGTTGAACACTTTGGAGGAACACATGTGCAAGGAGTGCATCAAGCCAACACTCGAGTGAAGTTCTAATAGACAGTAGTCTGAAGGGTCATCAAGCACAAGGAGTGTGTAGAGGTGAGAACTTGTCTCAAGTTCTTAAGCTCAGGAGGAATAATTCCTTTGCACACATAATTTCGACAAAAAGGAGAAGAACAGGTTGAGGAACTTCAAGGTCAAATCCATAGACAAGATCAGAGGATATAGCACAATAGTGCACAAGGACCCTACAAGGAGTTGTAGAGGTTCAAGAAACCCTTCTAGGTTTAAGAGCAAGCAAAGCTCATAAGAGATAGCGTTTCCATAACACAGGCAAGACCCAAAGTATCAAGGCTTGTAGGAGAACTATCGAAGGCCGAGACCTTCGAATCGTGGAAATATCCTAAGGAAAGGAGAATGTACAAATCTTAGGAGGAAGAGAACATCAGTTGTAGATCAGCTATGGAGGAGAAAATCTGGACCGTTGAACCTATGTCTAGACAGCAGGAGGAGAGCGTGCAGGAGATCAGATTTGAATGGTTAGATTTGAGTGTAGACAAATGACAATCGATTGATCCAGAAGAAGGCACACGAGGTTTGAACCTAGTGTAAGAAGGAGGACAGACTCGTCAAAGTCCCGACATCATCGGGACCATCCATTGAAGAGGACATGCGGAAGAGATCCACACAAGTCGAGAATCGAGAGTTGGATGAGTAGAGGATACTGCACTCCATACCTCCAATACGGGAAATCCTGAATTCACATGGAGGAAATCTGAACCATACATTGTGGGGGACAAGTGGTGAGGATCTAAAAACCATCAGTGTTTCTTGGATTGAGAGAACAAAGGAGATAGTATTTCAACTCCCTCATACGTGAAATCATGATTGGATCCAGACCATTGATCAGGAGGAGTGTGAACTGTCGATTCAGCATGATCGTGGGTTTTAGAGTTTTTGTCATCGGGGAAATGAGAGTGAATACTTCCCCAAAATCACAAAAGGAAAAATTGTGATTTGATCACAACTATGGATCAAAGAGAGAATATGGACCGTTGTTCGTCCGAAAGGAATTTCGAAGTTTCAGGGATTGGGATATCCGAGTAGAGAGGCCTCTCGACTTCACGAGTTATGAATCCCTGAAGTACCTCGAGGCTTGGCCCTAGGTCACAGGATAGGGCTCATATGGTAGAAGGGCAAGGGAGGCACTAGCATTTGGCTAGGTACTTAACATGGGGATCAACATTTCTAGATCTGGGAGTTCGAGGGAAGGAGGAGTCGTGAGATGTGAAGTCCTAACTTGCAAAACCATGAAATTATCAATGTTGTCGATCGAGGAGAATGCAAGACCATTAGATCTGGTCTTGGAGAGGAATCTGGATTCAGTGTTTTGGAGGTTGGGATGTTGGGTTTGCATTACACCGCTAACCCCGAAATCGTGAAATGTGAGAAAACCTATGGTTGTGGACCAGGTCATAGCACTATGGTCATATGAAGGAAGGATCACACCTCAAATATAGTGAGGGAGCCAAGGCTCCTTAATCCATTTCTTGATTCGAGAGTTGGAGAGTCCGGGGTGGCTCATATGTTGGAGTTCTAAAGTCGCAAACCGCGACGAGTGCCTATTGGGTAAGGCCTGTGCTCACAGTCGGTGTTCATGTGGGGGTGAAGATCATGCCTTGTGTTGTTTGCGTAGGTGGGGTTTCACCAGAGAGACCTTTGGATTCATTTAATAGAGGTCCCAACAGGGACCAAATATCCATTTCTGCTCAAGAAGAGGAACAATCCAATGACCGGGAGGTCGCAGAACCCCAAAGGGGAGGGGGGCTGCATCAGGAAATTATGGAGAGGTAACCCCTCTCTTGATATTGGAGGATTGTATCTTCCTTTTAGAGGTTTATCCCTCCCTTTATATTTGGAAGGTGGAGCTACCTTTGGAAGTCATTAATTCCCTTGAACAAAAACTATTGATTATTTCTCATATATTGTGCATGGCGTATTGTGGTGTATTGGTGTAACTCTTATACTATTGTTCATTTCTCATTGTATATAATTGAATGGTTTAAGTATAAGTTGATTTTTTTTTTAAATTGTACTTGATAATGATTCACCCCCTCTCAGTATTAACAATTGGTATCAGAGTGGGTTACCTTCAGTACAGTTTAACCACTAGAAGGGAGATCCTAAGCAAAAATGGAAGACAACATTGCAAATGGGATTCCACCATTTGATGGAAGAAATTTTGAATACTGGAGTAATAGAATGGAAACTTACTTGAAATATCTTAGGGAATATGTTTGGTTCTCAGTTGCTTCATGATACAATGCTTTGAAGAAACCAAAGGCTGCATCTCAAAAGGAAGAAAAAAGGAACAACAAATTGGCAATAGATACCATCCTGGATGGATTGACAAATTCAGTGAAATCCAAGGTGAGATCACGTGCATCAGAAAAAGATGTTTGGGACAAGCTACAGGCCCATTATGGAAGGTAAGAAGAAGAAGACGAAGAAGAAGTTGAAGCAAATTACAACATCTCATATTTTAAAGAAGAAAATAGAGGTCAATTCTTTTTCTTTTATTGTGAAGGAGTAGGACATGTTGAATTTGAATGTCCTCATCCAAGTATTGAAAGAGATGACATTGAAGAAGAAAATTCCAATGAAGAAGAAGAAAATCATGAAGAATAAATGATTCAACAAGAAGATGAGAATATTAATAATTTGAAGCATGTTGAGATTGAAAATACCAACCTCAAGGACACGCATAGAAAACTAGGAAGTGAATTGTGTATTTGTGAAAATACAGTTGTAAGCTTGAAGACACAATTAGAATACTTTGAGAAAATAGGAGAATAAACCGTTTTCTTGAAAACTATACTCAAAGAAGCAACAATAATAGGAGAAGTAAGGAATGTTTAAATGATGAAGAAAGAAGAATATTGTGAGAAACTTGAACAAGAAGTTGTCTCATTGAGGAAGATCTTAAGAAACTCTCAAGTCCCAAAAGACTTAACACATCTTGGATGCATTGGTGAAACTTCATACAAAGAAGATGCAAATACCAACAAGAAGGTTGAAGAAAGAGCTACACAAACACATCATGAGAAGTGGACCATGATACTAGAAAGAAGGAATGATTACAAAAGAGATGAATATCGAAGAAGACCTCCTACCTTCAGGAATTAGAGAAGCTTCAATTAGTATAAAGGAAACTACAAAAGAGTAGATCATGAATCCAGATGGACTACATCACAAAGAAGGTCACTTACTCCCAGGTATCAAAATTTCTTTCTTGGTCATTGTTATACTTGCAAACATTTTGGACATAAGACAATTAATTGCATAATCAATGAAATGAACAACTATGCAAGAAACATTAATGGTGTAAATAGAAGATATGGAAATAATCATGGATTTTTCAACATAAGTTATAATTCATTTTCCCCATTGATGGACAAAAATATTGTATGCTACAAATGTAATTATCTTGGTCACAAAGCATGCGATTTCATATATATGAATGAAGATGTCCCTATGCCAACCACAGTATGGAGAAGAAAAGATATTCCAAACAATGAATATTGTTGAATAGGATTGATTGCTGAAGAATGCAAAGAAGGAGATGAATGGTACATAAACAGTGGATGCTCTTCACACATGACCGAGGATCAAGACAAATTCATCAGCTTGAAGAGAAAGGGTGGCAATGTTTCATTTGGAGATGGCTCATATGCCAAAATAATTGGAAAAGGTGTAGTAGAGCTTGGAAGAAAAAATGTAAAAGAAAATAATGTCCTATTGGTTGAAGACTTGAAGCATAATCTACTCAGTGTTAGTAAAATGTGTGATCAAGGATATACTCTCATGTTTGACTCACAAATATGAAAAATCAATGAAGAAGTTTCAAGAATATTGGTTGGAAGTGAAACAAGAATACCAAGTAACATATACGTCTTAAATCCACGAAAAATATCTAATAAAGAAAGAGACCATAAAAATTAAGTGTCATTAAGTGTTATATGTTCAGGGAGAGCAGCCCCAAAGAAGAGAGTTACCTTTTTCCATTAAACTCGGGGGGGAAATCCCTACCCTTTTTCATTGATGTCAAACGAGGAGATAAATTGGGATCATGGTGACAGGGGGAGCATGAGTTTTTCCATCAATGACAAAGGGGGATATTGTTCGAAGATTGGTTGTTGTCATTGATGTCAACCCTAGTCATTGGTTTTGGAACGCAATATTGATGAAGGTATTTGGACATGAAGGACAATGCACTTGCAGACACAAAAACCATGGATGGATAGTATACATCATTTTGTTTCTGGTGGTAGGTGGAATGTCATGTGGATCCTCAGGGTTGAGGAGAAATGAATTTTTGAAGATGACAAAGTGAATTGAAGAAGGACATATAGGTCAGCCCTGAAGATAATTAAAGAAAAGAATTACAAAATAATAAAGTGCCAGGTTGGACCTAATGTTAAAAGGAAGTGACATAAAGGGTATAAATACATATCATTATACATTTATTTTAAATACACACAATTCAAATTTCAGAGGAAATCTGAAGTAAAGAAGGTCGGATTTCAAGGGAGGATGAAGTCTTTTGGTGATGTGTTCTAAGGTATGTAATTTATAGGCCATCTTACCATTTTTGCTATAACTTGTTTTCTAGAACGATTCAGATTGTGAAATTTGTATGGTATTGAGAAGACATATCTAGGTACCTGTGTTAAAAATTTCATCTCTTTATACACTATACATTTGGAGATACACTCTGTGGAAGATAGGGTTTTTTACTAGTCCTGAAGCTAGTCATAAACAGGTGTTCCAGGTAAAACGGTCATAACTTATTCATAGAGAATCTAAATGAAGTGAGACCAATTTCATTGGAAAGAGTACGGGCTGTCATTTCTTGTGTGTGAATTTTAGAATCTAATGTTAAATATTGAGCTTGGGGCATTATGTGAAAGATCCCTCTCCTGAATAAACTAGAATTGAATAAGGTCTACCATTCTCTCTATAACTTATTTTTGGGGAGGATTCAAGGAGTGAAACTTGGAGGATTTTCAGAGAATAGATTGAATAATATTATCTATATGATCAGAGTATTCCAAGAAGTGAATAATTGCAAAAGTTTAATATGTCTCATGAAACATTATCAAGTTCTATGTGATGGTTCATTGATGGTGATAATTTAATGTAAAGTTTATTATCTCTCATATATTATTGGGTGTAAGGAAGGGGAAACGATGGAGAGGTCAACACTCTGTTGATATTGGAGGATTTTATCTTTCTTTTGGAGGTTTATCCCTCCCTTTATATTTGGAATATGGAGCTACCTTTGGAATTCATTACTTCCCTTGAACAATAACTATTGGTTATTTATCATATATTATGCATGGTGTATTGTGGTGTATTGGTGTAACTCTTATAATATTGTTCATTTCTCATTGGATATAACTGAATGGTTTAAGTATAAGTTGATTTTTTTTTTATATTGTACTTGATACTAATTCTCCCCCCTCTCGGTATCAACAATAGCATCCCTTACTGGCACCCACTTGACCTTGGGAAATCATTTTCATGGATTTTGTGGGAGGTTTACAAACAACCAGGAAGGGACATGACTATATATTTGTGATAGTTGATAGGTTCAGAAAAATGTGCATTCTCATGCCTTGTAAAAATACCATCAATGAACAAAAAACAACAAATAAGTTCTTTGAACAAGTTTGGGTGCAGTGAGCATCATATCATATAAGGATACCAAATTTCTCTGTGCATTTTGGAATACAATGTGGGAGAAGATGGAAACTAAATTGAATAGGTATACAACATTCCACCCACACACATATGGGAAGACAAAAGTATTCAAGGGGAATTTGGTGAAAATTTTGAGTGGTTACAATAAGAAGCATTCAAAGACTTGGGATGACAATTTAATATATACACAACACTCTTTTAATAGAGTAGTTCACAGTTCTACTGGTAAGTCACATTTTGAAACTTTCTTTGTGTGGTTTCCACCTTCACCCTTATATGTTGTATATAGACAACAAGGAGAGTTGAGGTAGGACCTCACAAGAGATGCATTAAAAATAGAAAAAAATGTTGAGAAGATCAAGAATATTCATTTGCAAGTATAAGATACATTGTATAAGTCACAAGAAAAGTACAAGGATAGCCATGACCAACAAATAATAGAGAAAATATTTAAAGTGCGAGAAAGAGTATGGTTACAAATAAATAAGGAAAGACTATAAGGTCCTTGTAAGAAGATCAAAGATATGTGGTATGGTCCTTTTGATGTATTATAAAAGGTAGGAGATAATTCTTATAGACTCAGACTACCCCCATACATGCACATTTACTCAATAATGAATGTGGATAATCTCATACTCTATGATCCCTCCATGTTGGACCAGGAGGAGGAGAAGCGCCTACCTTCCATAGAGGATTTAACACCATATTCTCAAGCAAATTTGGAAGAAGACACAGTTTTACAGAAGTAGTCCAGAACTACATGTCAGGGGTAGCATGACCTTTGGAGAATTGGGTTGAAAGGACAACTTTCAAGAAAAGAAAAATGGTACTCTAGGGAGAAGGCAGAGGAAAAATTTCCTCACCTAATTTAGAAAATCTTTTGGGAACCAAAATCCTCCCTAAATGGAGAGTTATGATCTATATCGGATCATTATATTATTTTTCATATATCTCACTAGTTTTTAGGTGGAAAAATTGGAGGAATAAGCTTGAAAGACCATTTTGGAGGCTGGTCATATTTTGGAAATTTGGGTCCAAAAAATAGTAAGAAATCTTCTAGATCCTTTTTAAGGCATCAAATGACCTTTTTTTCCTATAAACCTTACTATCGAGGAATATTTTAAATTCTATATGTCTCTAGAAATTTGACCTACCATATTGATCACAATGGTGCAAGTGGATGCCACGTCATCCCCCATTACTAATACAAGTGAGGCTAGCCACGTAGTGTATTTTCTAAGAACATTCTAGAAGGTCCAAAATCTTATCACAATTGAAGGTTGAGGAAGTAAAAAATGTGTCTCTAGATCGCTATCAGGCTATGCTAAAAACCAGGACACTAGGAGGAGAAGGGGGTTCCATTCTTATGCATTGTATCTTGTTCCATAGCTGAGAAAAACATCTACGGGTGGTAGTTTTTTAGCATAAAGTAGGGGGAGAGATTTTGTAGCATCCATACCAGCCACAGTTCAAAGGAAACTCCATGGAGGGTGCCTTTTTCTTTGTACTTGCATCATTTCTATACCAGAGAAAAGACAGCAGAGAAACCTCACCTTCTTGTTGGTTTTCTCCCATATTAGGTTTTCGAGGTCATATCTTGTGTTTATTTTTGGATGGTGTGAATGTGTTTGATTGTTTCGTAATTTATACATTTTATCTATTTTATCAGTAACTAAATATTCCGGAGATGTAAAGGAAATTAACCTTCATAATAAAGATTTCAATATTTTATTAAATTCATTGTGATGAACTGTTCCAGTGGAATATCCACGACAATTTACATATCAAATGTAAATAATTGTAATGGATAGCATTCATGATATGTATTACCACAATATTGGAGTCACCAAAGATTTAATATTATTAATCTTCATGTAGAGGGATTTATTCAAACCTTGAACTAATGCCTCATATTCAACGATGTTATTAGTGCATTCAAAATCCATCTTGAAATATAGGAAATAGAATTTACCCTTTGAATCGATTGCCATGCAATCAACCCCCACTCCTTCTGAAGAATTAGATATGTCAAAATATAGATTCCATACATTAGATGCAAATTTAATTTTATTTGTATTATTATTTGGATCTTCTAGTATTTTATATCCTTTTAATTTATCACAACCTCCATTTGCTACATTATTGATACATTCTTCATATTTAGGTTAAAACTCATTTTGTGAATTTATTTCATACCTTTTTATTTTAGGTATCCCTGAAACTTGAGAGATGAAGGTTTTGAAATAAGAATCTAATACATAGTTTCCTAACATAGGACATTCTACATAAGATCACTCAATTATTGCTTCAAGTTCCATCACCATGTGTTTCATGTATCTATGTCTATCAATTCTAATCATATTAGGTTGACCATTCCATTATAACCATAGATGAGACCAATCTGAAGAAAAATAGCCTTGTAACTTTTGTGAACAATCCTAATGTTATAGTCCAAAAATTCCATATCTATGCATACAATACATTGGCCCATCCATTTGCATACTTTTCCAAAAATACTCTAGAGGATTCCTTCTAAAAAACCTTTTTTTAGATAGTGTGCGTGCCTTGATGGACTAATATCATGCATATGCACATGTGTTGCATGCTAGTTATCTTGCGTACACACATGTGTTGCATGCTATTTAGCCCACATTTTCCTCCAAAATTTGAAAAAAATATAAAATTGTGTGGAATCCAATGGAGTTTACGCTCTATGGAGGGTTTCCTAACCATTTTACCTCTTGTAGCCCATGCCCAAACCGAATAACCATATTTTTCTCATATAAAAAGAGGTCTTGCGAAGTCATTTAGGGACATGAACAAGAGAATAAGAAAACTATGTCAAAATCCATTCCCCTTCTTTGCCCAAGATTTTCATCTCATTTAGAGTTTTAGCCTCAGCTTTCCCCTCCATCCTTTCTACTTATGAAACCCTTCCTCCTTGCCTTGATGGTTTGTTGGTTGTGAGAAGGTAATGTGGTATTGATGCACTTGGATCCATGGCAGAGGATTCGAGACTCGGTTTGTAGAGAGGTCACCAACAAAGGTTGTAACCTTTTATTTTATCTTTATTTTGAATAAAAGAGATTATACTTGTTTCAAAACCCTATGTTTACATGCTCTTGTTAATTTGATCATTTATAGCTAAGTTTAGACTTTTAAAGTGATTATTATAGATTATATATGTTGTTTCATTGTATTCCTAACCCCTCCCAGGTCAACGTTTGGAGGAGATATGTGAGCTAGGAAGTGACAACAAGCGAAAGAGGTCTACACCAATCACAAGGATTGAAAGTGAACTCATTAACCCTCACTTTATTCTTTCTGTCATCACTTAGTTTATATGGTTTTGGGGTAGATTAAAGGTATATCGGTCTTTTAAGGGAGTTATTGCTCTACCTATTCCTTAGACCCGGTTTAGGGGGATTTTTCCTATAGCAGAATTGGTGACTTCACTGGGGAGTCTCTTTAGGGTCTTAGTGGGAGATTTTGGTTTGATTTGATTTTTTCAGTTTTGTTTTTAGTTTTCCAAGTTCACTGAGTCATTTAGGGTCTTTGGTCACCTTCCAGGTGCCTACCAACCTTCCTCGCCTAGTTGGTTGTCCAAACATTTTTATTTTTAAAAATTTTCAGAGGTGTACATGCTATATCCTATGTATAGAATGTGTACATAAGTGGTATACATAGTATACATCTCTCATATATATGCAGGCTGCTCATACACAACACGCGTCTCTATGTTTTGGAATTTAATTTTTTTTTTTTTTCCTAGAGAGAAGCTCTGTGCTTCTCAGGCCTTCTTGAACTCTTCAGGGTCTTTGTTAATTGTGTTTGGTTGGGTTAAAGATTCAATTTATCTTTCACTTTGTAAAGAACCCTTGATGTTTCTTTATTTTCTTTTTTTTTCTTTGAAGGTTTAGGGTGAACTTATAAGCATTAGATCCTCCTGTGGATTCCAGTAAATCCCTACGTTTAAGCAGTGGTTTAGGCTCTTTGTTAGGCTTGGGTTTATTTTCTCTTTACCTTGTTTGTGCTTTGAAAAATGAAAAATATCATTTACTTCTGATTTTATTTTCTAAAGCGTTCAAAAAATAAAAAAAATTGTAGTTGCATTTAGTTATGCATTTTTGTTTGGTAGTTGTAGCATAGGTTGTTTATTACAAAAGAAAGAGTTCCATTTGCAAAGTTCCTTCTTTGTTATTTCCTTGAAATTTTGGTAGTTTGCATTTGCACTATAAAACGAAAAGCACATTCTAGGAAAATTGTTTCATTTTGGGATCTTGGACTATACATCGTAAAGTTTTCATTTACAACAATTTAAATCATGTTTTCAGCTGTAGAACCTATTTTTCTTTTTGCATGAATGCTCTAAAGATTTTATTTCCTCTCTTTTGTCTCTTGAAAACACCATAAGTTGCACGTGCATACCCTTTTGAGTAAATCAAGCCACTTAAAATCAATGATTAACACTTAAAATCAACTAGACTTTTGTTTGTAGGGTGCACCAAGTAGTCTAGGATTTAGAGCCTTCAAATAAGTGTGGAGAGGAAACTATTCAAGGATGCTTAAATAAATTTGAGAGTCTATGATAGGGAGTGTCCGAGTCAAGTTTTGTAAGAGTCATCCAGAACCCCCATCTAACATAGGGGATAAAAACAAGGTCACATGAGGAAAGGTAGAAGAAATAACCCCTCCAAATATGGACCGAGCTTAGTGGGGATCGTCTATTTAGGGTCTCTCTTGGGATTTACATTGATCGAATTTGACTACAGAGCCTTGTGGACCTATAATTCATTCAAGATCCTCAGTTGTATTCTGAAATTTTTTCCTTCGGCACCCTTGAAAGGCTTCACACTTTGGTATCCTTCTCATTATGATCAAATTGACTATCAATTATACCCTCCTAGTGACTGAATCCAAGATGGAAACCTAGTTGCATGTTTTTTACAGACTTACACATGTGACTGTGGGGGTATACCGTAGTACCTGGGGTATACGTCCGATAACACTTTGTAGAGTATACTTGGAGGGTGTTTCCGTGTTTAAGTTATACTTAAACCAATAATTTCCTCTAGTTTCAATTGGCATAACTGTTCTTATTACCAATTAGTTGTTTGCTTTATTTTCCATTAGGAACTTTTTAGTGTGTGATTTGTGTTTCACACTAGATCAACCTTAGAGTGAAAGTTGATTATTTCACAAGGTGGAATATTAATATCTGTTTCCTTTGCGTAGGATACATGGCTTGCCATCAGTTAATTTGGAGCCACCTCTGCCATTGCTTAGGCGTAGGCTAGATAAAGAGGGTACATTTTAAGTGATCGGGCCATAAGAAACTATACTCAATACGAATCCTAGAGAATAATTTCCTGCACTAGAGGAGTCCACCATTTCTGACCTCGAAGCTGAAGGCTTCTTGCCCACAAATTCTGTGATAACTATCTTATCAACACCGCTTCTTATTCATATAGTCCCTCCTGAGGTGACTTCACTTGAATGTCAATTTGTTAGATGAGCGGAGATGGAAGAAACTAGTGCTACCTCTTCTGGGAGTCCCCATACTCCCATATCATCTACCATGGGAGGGGTTGTTTTGCTTCCTTCCCCAACTCCACCTATCAGGACTATGTCTATCTAGACACCCACTACTTTGGGTAGTGACACAATCCATTCAATGACTCTCACTACCATTCCCCTTATGTAGAATTATTTTGGTGCTCCCTTTTTGTATGGGATGTCAGGTTTTGACTCTAGTTTAATCATAACCTACTCTCCTCTAGATATTATTGGTCTAGAGTCAGGAATATCTAATTCTCCCTTACAAGGATATTTCACAGGAACCACTACCATGTTTAATGCTATCCCATATGGTGGGGGTCATATCCCTCCTCTATCCCCTTTTCTCGAAGGTGCTTTCTAGTAGATGATCGGGCTTAACACCAACTCTATCTTGTTCAATGGGGGGAGTCATGGACCTCATTCTTGTATGACTCTGGTAGGGCCTATGCCTTTTTCTTTGTTCGATGCATTTGAAAATAGCGCTTTCTCATTGTCTTCTTTCTCGGCAGGGGGAAACCCTATTTTTTGTCAACCAAATCCTATGCAAGGATTCATTCCTTCAGAGGGAGTGATGAAGGGAGTTTGATCCTCACAAGCTATTGGAAATCCCTAGTAGGGATCGTTACCTTTGCAAGGGATTTCAATTGGAGGCAAACCATCCCACACTCAGTAGAAAACTGGGTAGCGTTTAGTACTTAGTATAGGAGGGTCGGATGGGGACATCCCCAACCAAAGTCCTTGGAATATTGTGCAGGGAGAAATCACTACACAAGGCATGTCATCCAACTACGAGAATCATCCAGCGATGCAGAATAAAGCGCAAACTCCTTTCACTGGCCAAGGCCACCATGGTTTGTACCAAAACCCTGGCTAGTAGGATACCATTTCCTAGCAACCTAGTCCCAGTCAAAATCTAGGCCCCTCTTTTCCTTTGAATCCACCAGAACCTAGACTTCCTTTCCTGGAAACTATGCATTTTCCATAATTTTTGAGGTTTTTGAACGACCTGATATGTAATGATATGTGTTGGCCCCCCATGTTGTCTAAGTTTCTTTCAGACATCCCTATGTTTGAAGGAAATCCTAGCAACAATCTAGGTGATCATGTTATGACATTTCATTTATGGTGCTCATCCAACTCGTTAAAGGATTATTTAGTTCAGTTGCATTTTTTTCAACACACTCTTATAGAGGGTGTCATGAAATGGTATATCAAGCTCAATAGCTCAAAGTATGCTTACTTTAACAACCTGGATATGATTTTCTTAAACCATTTCTAGTTACTAGTAAGATACGATGTTGACATCGAGTTGCTAGTCAACTTTGAGCAAACACAATTTGTTCATATCTCGGATCACATATGAGAATGGCATAGAATAAAGAGCTTGATCAAAAATAAGGTCCCTCCCACATTTTTCTTGAGTGGTTCCTAAATTCCTTGGTGCCTTGTGTATCCAAAGATGTTGTGACATCCATAGTTTTTTCCAGTGAATAGGCTATCATGAGAGCCCAACAAATGGATTTGATTTAATCTCAATCCGATATATTGTATGATATCATGCTCGATGCATCATGGTCAAATTTGGACAAGACCAAATAGAAGTTTTGGCCTCACTTCGATGGCATAGTAGGCTCAACATAGAGAAATCCCATGGATTAGTTGACTAATCAGTTACAATAATTATCAATTCAACAGACTATGGCCAACCAAACTCCTTATTCGACTGCCCCTGTAACCAAAACGTCGAATGTAAATAGTGTAAAATTGACGAATCCCAAGGGTAACCAACAATCCAAGGGAGAGAAGAAATATAAAAAAATGAATGGTAAGGGGGATAAGAAGGATGTAAATAACGTTGGTGAGGGTAAAAAAAAAAAAGAGGAAGGTGAAGTTTCCATGTAATCTTTTCACAGATGACCACTTGACTCACCAATTCCATTAGATCGAGGAAGCCCAAAAGCTATTGGCACAATAGTAGCCTGTCGTGTTAACAACCCATTTCCCACAAGGGGAAAACATGGCTCAATCTTCCTCATCCATGAATGCACTTGGGGGAAATCAGGAAGCCCCCGCACCTAATACTAACAACAGAGCCATAGACATTTATATGATGAAATCGAATGCTCATCTTCAGACCAAGGCTCATAATTAGGGAATGCCATAATCTGTTGAGAAGGGAAAATAAGCCTCCAACCCACTGCCTCCTATTCAAATTGAGAATACTGTGGGAGAAATTATGACTCACATCCCTAAGGGTGCATTTAAAAAGGATTCTCACAAACCGAAAGAAAGGGCTTCTCAAAATTACTCCATCGTGAAGGTTCTAGCGAAAACTCCTTATGTAATGTATTCTTTAGAAGTACTCTAGAGTTTCCCCTCACAGAGGAAAGAATTGTTGTCTTCCTTGGGAGCGCTCGATAATACTAACTCGGGAATGATTTTGTTTACCCTACAGATTAGAAACCTCGTCTTTCTCATGATGTCGCTTTTCAGATAGTACCGGTGTATGCCACGGAAATCGTTGACAAAGAACAATTACATATAGTGGTTGAGGAGGGTGCCTCGACCTGCATGATGTTGTTGGCATATTGGGAGGCCATTGGACAACCTAAGTTGTCTTCATCGCCCATGTTGCTAATCATGTTTAACGATCGATATTTTATACCACATGGAATAATTCTCTCCTTCACCATGAAGTTGGAGGGAAAAACCATGTGCATCAAGGTAGAAGTAGTTGATGCATCTCTCGACTATAATATTTTGTTAGGGAGGAGTTGGACCTACGTTATGACAGTGGTTGAATCCACCATTGTTCATGTATTTTGTTTTCCTCATGAAGGCCGGATCATAATTTTTCATCAGTTATCCTTCTCTCGTCTTGACCCTTCATTAGGGACATCCATGGTCCCAATGATTGACAACCTGAAACTAGGTACTGCAAACTTAGGTTTTGGATTGTTTCCATATTTAATGGGAACTTTTGATAATTTGTCGCCTGCTAATGATGTCAAGTTTATTTTGGCTCTCTCTGACCAACCAAAGGATGTGATCTTTCAATTTGCTTCTTTTAGAATGAGTTACTTTAATGAACCTTGGATTTTACCTTCCCCATTGGATTTGATGGAAGGGGTAGGGAACCCTGGAATGAATATTCCATTATCCATTGTTGGGGTTGCATACAGTATTGCCCAGAAAGCCTCATCCAACCTTGATCCAATTCCCTCACAGGATTTAGATCTCGTTCTACAACCTATTTGGGATTAAGACTCTCTCACCACTCACGATCCTTTATAATTAGTCTTTCCTTCTGATGAGGATATTTTGGAGGTAATTTCTGGGATGGATAGACCTTGGGACAATATTCACCATAGATCTTATTTTTTACTCGATCTGTGGAAAATAGAGGCAGGAGAGCTCACTATGTCCATGAATGGAGATGTCACTTGTCCTGTTAACCCTCTGGCCACACACAAAATCTATTCCAAGGGAAACATGGAAATTATAGCTGAAAAAATTCTTATCGACATCTATAGAACCCATGGCGTCGTTGAAAACATATTCATCTGTTGGCCCTCGATCAAGTTTTGTGGAAACGTTGGTCGTGTTTGACCATTTTTGGGACTTCAACAGGCTAGTCGAAGACAGAGTGCCCAGGCAAAGCGGAGATCGCGAGATCTCGACCCTTTTTATGAGCTTTCTCGATTTTAGGGTTTATGTAACGGGTATGGGTTATTGTCCCATGGGTTCACCCATGCTTAAGCCTCTTTTTTAATGTATAAATAAGTGGTTGAGCGATGTAAGAGGTTTGATTTTGCTAAGTACAATTTTGATCTATGTGATTGTAGTGATAGTGATACTTGGCTTAGTGATAATGTTATTTATGTGAAAGAATATGTGTTAACGCTTGTAGAGCTAAGTGGAAGTGTTTTGTAGTGCTTTGTGCATCGACTGTGTAAGGCTTTGTGCTTTGATCTAATTTGGGGAAGGAGGATCTAGCGAGGTGCGCGTAGATATCATGTCCTATGCGGAGTTGGATTTGTGGCTCTGTGCATGTAAGAATATTGAAGAATATTAATAAAGAAGAGAAGAAGAGTTGGTGGACGTATCCCCACACTGGGGTGAACCACGTATATCCTGTGTCGATGTGCTCTGTGCTATGTTGTTAATGTTGTTTACGTATTTAATTGCTTAGTGTAATAATCTTGGTGTATAATAGGTATATCCATGAATTCTTAGTTCTTTATGATGTGAATGAATGTTGGATCTGTCAGAGGCTATATGTTGAATGGTTAGATGTGCTTGATCTTGGTTGATTACTACATCGATATGTAACTAGGGTTTAACCTGTGATGTGAGTAAGGGTTAAAGACTAATGGATGTGAGTTGCTAAGTGCTCTGTTAAGAATTGTGATCACATATCTGTGTCCCATATAGGTTGTAGACACTTGAGTCCTACAACCGCCCCTGCCTCTACCTCAGGTGAGACTTCATCTGCTTCTCAAGTGTTGCTGAAAGGGTCAGTAGTTATGGTTTTGTTGGTGCATTTTTGAAGCGTTGAACCCTGGGTCTTCCCCTGTGCCAACAAATGGTTCCATTGCTGGGACCTGAAAATGTGATTGTTGGGAATTGAAGAAAAGAGAAATCTATGTGCGTAGATCTATTGTTGTAGTGCGCAATATTCTACTTGACTTGTGAAGCTTTGTGCTAATAAGAGAAGTCTGATTTGAAGAAAAGAGGTAAGATCTTAAATATTTGTGCTCTGATAAAGGAAAGATAAGTGGAAATTTTTGTTTCGAAATCATGAATTTAGGTATGTTTGATAGATTTGGTCCTAGTCTGAAAAATAGGGCATGAATAAAAGAAAGAAGATTTGGTCTGAATAAATTTTATAGATTTAGTGAAAGATATGTTATTCCTATGCATAAAAAGAATTTTTGGACTAACAAGTGGATGCAAGACCCTAGAAATAATTTTTGTAGATGGCAGGTCCATCACTGTGATCCCAGTGCGCAGTACATGAAAGGTTGGGGATCGTTTAAGAGAAAGAGAGGATTGAAACTATGTTATAATTGTAGAAGCCTGGGACATCTTGTTAAGGAATTCCCTGGTGTAGGTCTTATTTGTCTTTGTTGTAAATTTGTTGGTCATAAAGTTTTGGATGGCCCAAGAATGTTTGCTAAATTTGAAAAGACGAACATGAGACAAGAAAACCACAAAGAAGGTCAGGGAGCTAAGGATATGCTAGAGCACTAGAAAGAATCAGAAACTATATTATTACAGATGAAAGAAACATTGAATGTTCACAGAGACATCGTATTATCAGAGATCTTAAAAGAGAAACAATGCATAGAAACAAGAATAGGAGACTTCAACATAGACTATTTATTAGATGAGGAAACATAGGTGAATCTCATGCCAGAGAGTACTTGGGAAATTCTGGGAAATCCAACTATGATTCCTTCATTGGGAAGGATAGGATTGTTTAAAGAAAAGATGATAACCCTATGTGGAAGACTTACTCATATACCTATGATTTCCCATGAAGCATCGACTGAAGAAGAATTTGAGGTCATTAAGTTTTTTGAGAACAGTGCTCCTTTTGCACTTATGTTAGGAAATCCCTAGATTTATAAAGATCAGATCCAAATAAAAGAAGAAGAGGAAGCCACATAATAGAAAAAGAAAGAATTAAGGGACTTCATAGGCAAGAAAATAGAACAACTAAGAGAATAACAAGAGGACAAGTCGAAGCCACTGAGGGACATATAATTATCTATTGAGATTGAAAGAATGCAAGAAGGCTTAAAGAACCTATCCATGCAGGAGAGAAGATCACCTACCCTAGAAAAAGTAAGAGAAGAAGTATTACCCTCGAACCCTATGAAATATCCTCAACAGTGTGAAGTTACTATTCTAAGAGAAGATAAGAACATGAATGGAAAGGGGAATCCAGAGACTCAGATCATAGGAAAGAAGGGTAGAAAACTTAGTAAGAATAAAGCAAAGTTAGAAAAATTACAGGAGGTTCCAGAGAGAACTTCGGAGAAGGTAGGCTTACATAAATTGAACCTCGCTAGAATAGCAGAACAATGTTTCAGGGAAATTCAACTTGGTGAATCTATATGACCATTGGAGGCATCCCGACCATTAGAACAATGCTCCAGAAAGGATAGAAACATATTTATTGCTGGAAAGAACACCATTGGACCATTGGGACTGTGCCACAATGGATGAAATCGTATTGATTGAGGCTTTTCGACCCGTTGGAGGAACCTGTTACATTATTGTTTATTTAATCTGTCTAATGCCTCACTGAGGAAACTTTTTCAAATTGTGATTATCCAATCTAACAGATAACTAATTGTTATCGCGTTGTGCTTTTGAGATCTTGCCACCCATTTTCTTACCTTGAGTGTCTAGTTTCCTACCTGAGTTAATTGTTTACGAGCGTGCATGTTAGGTGACCTTAGCACAGTAGAGAAATCCATAGAAGATATTTTGATAGACCTTATGGATGAGAAGTTCATGTCCATAGGAGTACATGCCTCATCAATGAGAGGATTGCAAGCATCCCCCTCGACTACACGTTGATCTGGGCCATCCCAAACCACGGTAGAGAAAAGAAGTAAGCACCACGATGACCAGGTGAACGCGAAGCTCATCCCATCGGTCTTACCCGACTACATCCCACCTATGGTAGGCACAGTTAGTAATGACAACGTCCCGAGAGATTTTGAGTACACACTCATCACTACGTACCTCCTGATGGGGATACATGCAGTAGGACCGGAGTTCGGATTGATCCCTGATATTAAGATCAATGATTTAATTCTGGGAGATAGGAAGAATTATGCGTTGCTCGCACCGCATAGATACTTGACAAAGATGACTTGGAAGAAGCCGAAGATAGTTCCCCAGCCATGGATTAAGGAGACCGCAAGGTCCATCATACTTAACGTGATGAAGACACCCCACTTCGACAGACATTAGGAGGTTAATGCATGCATTAAAATCCTCCTATTGTTCTACCATGGAGGATATATATGGTTGGATAGGCACGTGACTATGGATTTGACGTTGATCCACATCATCACTGGATTGAGCATGCAGGGACCGGACCCTTAGAAATTATATCCAGGGAAGGTTATAGATCGCACCTTGGAACAACGTATAAAGGAAACCTACGACGATGTGGAGAAGAGAAAGAGAGGATACAAGGTAGCCTCCATCCAAGATGGCACAGTCTTCCTAGCTTGTCAGTTGATCAATGGTAAGCTCATCAGGAAGAACAAACCAACGCAAGTTACAGGGTTCGTCCTTGACCTCATAGGGAAGTGTGTCAAGGGCATGCAGATGAATTGGGCAAGCTACCTTGTCAATGAGTTGGAGAAGAACTATCGTGAAGCATAGGACAAATGTTATGAATTCCACTTTAGCTGGTTATTGATCCTCATTGTGTTTGTCTCTTGGGAGATGCCGAAGGGAGTGACATTCCCAGAAGTCAAGCCATTAGAACCATTGGCCGCGAGTTTCACCACCTTGTGGTATTCAAGTGATATGGAAACGAAGTGGTAGTCAAATGCGATGTTTCATACTTATTACTTACAGATCACATGTGCCATTGATTCATTCCCCCGAATGACTCTGAACAACTTGCATACTTATAGGCCACTGGAAAAGTTCCATGTAGACCACTACTTCATTTACATCACTGCACATAGGGATGAAAGGAAGGAGGAGATGCAGTCATATTATAAATTGACTGATGAAGACATGTCGGAGATAAACAAGGAATGGCCTGCAGAATTCCTTGTCCCAGTCAAGTAGACATAGATTTCTGACCCTGATGTCATTGGAGGCCCTTTGGTCACTCGGACGGAGTGGGACGTACCAATCAGTGCTAAGAAGAAGAATAAAAAGGAATAAGTGCAAGAGATAAATAGCGCATAGGAGGAAAATGTGTCTGATTCACTTGGAGGAGGAGGAGGTGACGAAGTAAACCAAGAAGAGGAAGGGGAAGAAGATAGACAGGAAAAGGGAAAAGTGACACCATCGAAAGATCCCCTTACAAAGGCCAACATGTCGAAGAAAAGGAAGGTTTCTCCAAAGAAACCCTCATCACAGAAGAAGTCACGAGCCAATAAGACTCAGTCATAGAATGTGCTGATAGTGGATGATATTAGCCTCATTAGTGCAGATGTAGCAGATAATTCAGAGGATATTTTGCAGTGAAATGAAGAAAAGTAGGAAACGATGTATGAAAGAATCGAGGTGTAGATGAAAGGGGTAAAACAAGATCTCTACTTGAGCTATGGAGTGTATACTGCGCCATCGTCATCAGAAGGTACAGAATTGGGGGATGAACCCACCCAACTGCAAAGGAGAGCACATGCAACAGAGGCTCTCCTTCGTCGAGTAAAGGAAGAAAAAGAACAGGCCACATAGGCCTTGAAGAAAGCATAGGAGGAATCCCTATAGAAACTTCGGGTTGCGCATCAAGAAAAAGATGACCTTAGAGAAAAGTTTGAAGGGGACAAAGAGAAAATATAGAGAGAAAAAGACCAGCTTCGCGTGGAGCAAATGGGGGTTAGAGAGGTAGTGGTTAGAGCACTTCATTCTATAATGAGCTTGGCATAGATGGAAGAGGAGACAACTGAAATCCAAGTGGGGAAGTTAATTGAGGTCATTCAACAACTCCAAGCATGAGTAGTAGAGTTATAACTAAAAGCAGTGTCGAGCACTCTGAAAGAAGTGCAAGATGAGAGGAAAGAAACTGCCAGGAGCGTAGTCGAAAGAATCAAGGCATTGGATTCAAAATGAAAGAAACTGAGTGCCCAAATTGTGAAGACCTATGAGCGCCTTGCAGAGGACCCATAACTGAGAACATTGGAAGAAAAACTTCAGGAAGCATAGAAATAGGCATCTACAATGCAATCACAGCTGAAGAAGCTTATGGCGGCAGAGAATATGAAAAGGTCATAGGAGCAATGTGCAGTTCATCAGTAAGTCACTGCCATTCAGAGTACAATGATGGAGGTGACATAGTGGCTCCATATGGTGTAGGATGAAGCCTGCACCCTCTTAGAAGAAATCAATGGAAAAGGATCATAGTTGGAATAGGTGGTCGCCACTGTGGAACAATGCCTGGAAGGTCCTGTCAATGAGCAAGTCATTCACGAGTTCTTCGAGTAGGATGCTATGGTGAAGCATCATGTCAAGGAAGCTTGATCTAATATTGAGGCCTTCAAGGCAATGTTTCCTAGATCAAAGTGACTAGGGATGAGTCACAAGTGAGTGTTGGGGGCCAATTGGCCCTCGACCAAGTTTTGTGGAAACATTGGTCATTTTTGACCATTTTTGGGACTTTGATGGGCTAGTCGAAGATGGAACACCCAGGGGAAGTGGATATCATGGAATATCGCCCCTTTTTATAGGATTTTTGGGTTTTAGGTTTTATGTAACAGGTATGGGATATCGGCCCATGGATTCACCCATTATTAGGACCCTTTTGTAATGTATTAATAAGTGGTTGAGCGATGTAAGAGGTCTGATTTTGTTAAGTGCAAGTTTGATGTATGTGATTGTAGTGATACATGGCTTAGTGCTAATGTTAGCTATGTGAAAGAAGATGTGTTAAGTCTTGCAGAGCTAAGTGGAATATTTTTGTAGTTCTTTGTGCGCCGACTGTTTAAGGCTTTATGCTTTGATCTAACTCAAGGAAGGATGATCTACCAAGGTGCATGCAGATCTCTTTTCCTATGCGGAGTTGGCTTTGTTTCTTTGTGCAAGTAAGAAGATTGAAGTGGAATAATAAATAAGAGAAGAAGTGTTGGTGGACGTAGCCCCACACTGGGGTGAACCACGTATATTTTGTGTCAATGTGCTCTTTGTTATGTTGTTAATGTTGTTTATGTATTTAATTTCTTAGTGTAATAATCTTGGTGTATAATAGGTAGATCCACGAATGATTAGTGCTTTATGATGTGAATGAATGCTATATCTGTCAAATGATATATGTTGAATGGTTCGATGTGCTTGATCTTGGTTGATTAATATGTTGATCTGTAACTAGCGTTTAACCTGTGATGTGAATAAGGAATAAATATTAATGAATGTGATTTGCTAGGTGTTCTGTTAAGAATTGTGATCACAAATTTGTGTCCCATATAGGTTGTAGACACTTGAGTCCTACAACCCCCTGCCTCTACCTCAGGTGAGACTTCATCTTCTTCGCAGGTGTTTCCAAAAGGGTCGGTAGTTAGGGTTTTGTTGGAGCGTTGTTGAAGCATTGAACCTTGGATCTACTGTTGTGCCAACATTGTCGAAGAAAATTTTTCCCCCGAAGAGATAAGATCTATACTCAATTATTTAGAGAGTTTATCTACGTCTTTTCTTGGTCTTATGAGGAGATGCTAGGCATTGACACATGTATCATTGAACATGAGATCACAACTTACCCTGATGTTAAGCATGTCTGACAGAAGCTTCGATAAGTCAATCCTAGCAAGGGAACAATGATCAAGGTTGAGGTAGAGAAACTCATCAAGGTTAGTTTCATCTATCCAGTGCAAATGATGGAATGGGTGTCAAACCCTATTCTTGTCAACAAAAAGAAAGGTATGATTTGTGTGTATGGAATTTCATGATCTGAACAAGGATTGCCTGAAATATAACTTTCCAACCCCATTCATTGACCAGATTTTTGATGAATGTGTGGGTTGTGAGGTATTTTCTTTTATGGACAGTTTTTTTACGTACAACCAGATTTTGATCAAGCCCGAGGACCAACATAAACCGACATTTATTTTTCCTTGGGGGTACATTTTCATACAAGAAAATGCCTTTTGTCCTTAAGAATGTTGGAGCCACTTTTTAGAGGGTTGTGTCATTTTTCTTCCACGACCTCACACACATAGTTGAGGCGTATATTGATGATCGGGCATCACATTCTCGTAAGAGATCTGATAATCATAGCCATTTACGACTTATCTTTGATAGGTGTTTCTACTATCAGATTCACCTTAATCCAAATAAGTGTATTCTTGTGTGACATCGGTTCATTTTTTAGGTTTTATCATGTCAACTAAAGGGATCATGGTGTATCCTCTGAAGGTTGAGGAAATAGTTCAATTTCCTCCCCCGACTTCAAAGCATACAAGGGAAAGCCAACTTTATTTAGTGTTTTGTTGCCAACTATGCCAAAATTATTAAAGGGTTTATGCGTCTCTTGAAGAAAGGGGTCCCATTATGTTGGGATGAAATGACCCGGTGCTCTTTGAAAGCATTGAAATGTGCTCTGATGTATTCCCCTCTGTTCAGTCCTCTGGATTATGGTAAGGATTTCTTTTTGTACTTAGCTATCGTAGAGTATACTATTCGCATGGTATTGGTCCAAGAGGATTATGTGCTCAAAGAGCATGTTATCTACTATCTTATTCGAGGATGGTAGGAATGGAACTCAACTACAGACATGTTGATAAACTTTCTTTGGAATCTATTCATGTTGTCCAACGGTTTCATCATTACATCTTACTTTGCAAGACCAACATCATAGCTATCGTGAACCATTTTCAATATGTTTTAACATGAAGTTTCATCAACGGGATAATTAGTAGATGGATATTCATCCTGCAAGAATTTGACATGGATTTTGTTTTGGAAAAGTCTAAAACTCCTTGGTATTCACTGAACTAATATTGGAACTTTGGGTCAAGAGTGGTAAATTTTTTCCCGAAGAGCCACTGATCAATGGGGATCTTTCCCTTATTGCATCTTCAGAACCATGGTATGGAGATATACTTGTGTATATTCATAATTTGAAGTGTTTGTATTCTTATTTTCGTGATGAGTGTCAGTGACTACACCATCAAGCGAGGAACTATCTCATCATCGATGATAACTTACATCATTGAGGAGTGGATTGCGTTCTTTTTAATTGTCTCATTCATAAAGAGGAAGAACTTGTTTTTCATGACAGTCACACTGGAGCATGTGGTGATCACTTGTCTGGTTTGGAAACATCCTAGAAAATTCTTCGCGCTGGATACTTTTGGTCCTCATTGATTAAAAGATTGGGTAGAGGAGGTAAAGAAGTGTCACTCGTACTAGATATTATCTCGGAATATGCGAGCACACCCTTCTCCCATATTTCCAGTTATTGTTGTTGGTCCCTTCACCAAGTGGGGAATTGATTTTAATACATGCCACCTGGTTTCAGCTACAGTGCATTGCTACATCATTGTGGCAACAGACTACTTCACTAAGTGGGTCAAGGCCATGCTGACATTTAGGAATTATGGATAAATGACTGCACTTTTAGTTTTTAACCAGATTGTAGACAGTTTCGTTATTCTGAAAGATATTGTCAAGGACCATTGCAGTAACTTCCAAAACAAGATGATGTCTGAGTTAACATAAAAAATGAGGTTTAAGAAACAATATTTTTCACCTTACTACCCACAACCGAATGGTCAAGTGGAGGTTGTTAATAAGTCTCTCAACATTGTTCTCCAACAGACGATCAATTTGGCCAAGTCGAATTGGAATTTGATGTTGTACTTGACACTTTGGGCTTATCGAACCTCAGTCAAGACTACTACCAGTTTGTCTTCTTTCCAACTCTTTTATGGGTTGGATGAAGTATTTCCCATAGAGTGTGAAACCCCTTATCTTAAGCTGGAAGTAGAACTACTTCCCAAAACTACTCCACTTGAAGAGCATCTTTTTATCTCGAGCAGCTCGATGAGTAGCGTCGAGATGCAGCCTTGGACAATGAGGCTCACAAACAATGTGTCAAGTGTCGGTATGATCGGTCCATCCTCCCTTGATTTTTATCCGAAGGCAATCTTGTCCTAGTCTATGAACAAGATAAATATCCCTTGTGGGTAGGAAAATTCAAACCTATGTGGTTTGGACCATTCATTGTTAAGAAATTTTTAGAAAAGGGTGCCTATCAACTGGTTGATTTCGAGGGTAATTCTTTATCGAAGCCTAGAAATGGGCTCTACCTTAAGAAGTATTATGCTTATATCAGTCACCTAGGCATGACCTCTTGTATATAATGCATAGCTTTATTTATACATTATTTTCTCTTTGTCTTATGGACATGTAATTTATTGTGTTTATTTTCACTATGGCAGATGTCAAGTGAATCTGAGGTCTATGATGGGTTTGCAGATGGTGATAACCAAGACACGCGAAGGCTTTCTTCCACATATTGAGTGATATTTACACCCTTTGGTTAGTTGATGTATTTTGGGGGTATTTTTCTGGGCAAAGAAACCAATAATGTTGTCGAGTATAGTGTCATAATAGAAATACGATGTGATGCCTTGTCACATGGTGTTGCTCACCTCTGGGTTTATCTAGATTTTCAACTATTTATGTCTCAGTTGAATGGAGTATACCGTGTCTATGATCCCACCCTTCACCAATGATTCCTTAGGGTACATAGAACTTTATTTTGATTATATTACTTATATTCATGGTCCTAGGAGATCTAATCAACTAATTGATACATTGGTTAATCATGTATTAGATTGGCATATTTCTCACACATAAAAGTAAAAGAGCACACATACATGCACATGTAAATACATTTGTACACAATGTTTATCCATAAGGAAAAACGATTTGTATATATGATAATGTGTCCAAAACAATAATGTCATAAGTACAAATTTGGGCCATAAAGCCTCAAATAGAGTCGATATACATCCCTAGGGTCAATCCCTCACTACATAATAGAATACAAAAGATGCCCTCAACACATATGTGGTCAAGTACTAGCTATGGCTTAGTCCTGTTAGACCTAGTACAATGAAATATGATGTTCGAAAGATGTCGAAACAACTGAACCCAAGTGTTGAGTACCCCCATAACATGTGACTGCATGGTCGAGGGAAGGTTCTCTATCTATACCATTGACACTACACAAGTGAGAGCTATCAGGTTCCTCTCTACTCATTGCAGTGCTCTCTCAGCTTCTCTAGATAGTATTCCTCCTGTGATTATTGGTCCTCCTACGCTACTAGTCTGAAATTTGCTCGAGGATGATGCCTGGTCCCGGTGAAGTCGGTTGTTCATACCGGTCCCACATATGTATATGGAAGATCATTGAGTTAGTACTTTGAAATTATGATAAAAAGGATAATAGTTAAAAATTAAAAATAAAATAACTTTAAAATGTGTATACCTATATCTTCATGCTTCTCTCTAGGGGGAATAGGCATATCATGATCCCTCATGAAACTAATCCCTATGTAGGCATAGTCCTTGATCACTGGAATTCGATGGGACTACCAGTCAAATAATTTGTCATCAAATTCCTCCTATACTCTCCCTACACCCCGTCGATTCAACAATTATTCCCACCTGCATAATGTCAGAAAGGAGGAAATAGGGCCTCATACTATCTCTCGCGAGCTAAGTCTTGGTACTCTCTCAAAAAGGAAAGCATACAACATGGTCCCGAACCTGAACTTATTGTTTTTCCTTCTTTGGAAGTCACTCAGTTGTTTTTCATATATGTGAACATTTTAGTGCTCCAGTCAAACATGGTTGCATCTAGACATTGAGTTGTACAATGCATTTATGCATGTGGATCATGATGAAGCATTTCAGATCCTGTGATCCACTCAATCATGTAAAGTACTATCCGAAGATTGATGATTGTGACGTTATGAATTGGCACCTGAGATCCTACTTTCTCATTTCCAGCCTCACAATACATGCAGATGTAATATTCTATGTTGTGCAGTCCTAGAGGAAAGGTCCTCAAGTTGACTGGTTCTCCCCTCTTGGAGAGGTCATTCAAAAAGTATATATCCTTCATCGTTGGATTCAATGATTGGCCCTCTAGAATGAAGGCATATATGCATCTAGATGTCAACACTCTATCATATTTTTTAGTATCCTGGGTTGTTCCCTCATGAATCAACACTGAAATAAATTCCACATACCACACTACTTAAGCATGACAATGGTCCCTCTATCCTCCTCTACCACAACATCTAACTCCTCATGTTCTCTCTCCAGTGAACATACATCCTGTTGAAAAAATGTTTGTGAGGTTAGTCCCTTGTTTCATATGTTTGAAAGCTTAAAGAGATGTATGTGGGATGTCTTGAAGATAGTCGTGTATGTATGCGTGCTAACTGTTACTTTTCTCATGTACATACGTGTGCTGAGCGTGAACAACCCACATACACACAAGCCTGGAATTTTTAGTAGGGTGCACAGCCTATAAAAAATTAAATAAGCAATAAATAATCAATGAGAAGGATGAGAGATGTCATTTGTACTTACTTGGTTCAGGTTTGAATATATTTCGTCCACCGTAGCTCCTAGAATTTATGTTTTAAAGAAGATGGATTTTTGGCTTTTTGGTTATTTTCCAATTCGCAATGGTCAAAATGAGTTGTTCACCTCTATTTATAGACGTTTTTGGCTCTTTTTTCCTGTGTTTGGTCCTCTTTTTCCCTATTCCTGGATTGGTGGGTACTTGAGTTTCTTTTTGAGAGATCTTTGGGTTGTTCTTATGAATTTTTTCATTTGGTTTGGTGTTTTTATGAGATTGGTTACACTCACTTGATACCATGCTAAAATTTGTTTTTCGACATTTTCATATAGGTTAGGTTCTCATCACAGTGAATCTTGCATATTGTTGAATTTTTTCACTTTTCCATAGGATCGATCCCACCTAAATGTGACACAAAACCTTCTATGTTGGTTTAGAAGTGTCGTAATTAGGTGGTATAGCCTTCCTCTACATGGATGCCCTAGGTAGATCCTTTGCTTCATTTTGGTGTCCATACAGTTAGTTGTTTCTATAGGCTTGGGAATCCTTTTAGTCTTGCCATGATTTTATACTGAAGCCCCATTCTTCTTCATATTTTGTGGCTCATACTCGAGGGACTCCCTATGAGCATGGTTTTTTGTCTTTCCTGCTCAAACTTAAAATTTGAAAGCAACATTAACGAGAACTTATTTATTCTTTTCGGTATCATTTGGATTAATGAAGAAAAATGGCCCAATGGATTCTTGTTTAATCCCTTTTGACATTCTCTAAAACCAAAAATATTGGCGACTGATCTTGTTGACCTTCACGCTCTTCAAA
The DNA here is from genome assembly GCA_000966675.3 of Picea glauca. Lineage (NCBI taxonomy): Eukaryota > Viridiplantae > Streptophyta > Pinopsida > Pinales > Pinaceae > Picea > Picea glauca. Next base: position 196,970 of record JZKD02S1782456.1, read on the forward strand.
CTAAAATTTGAAGGCACATCTATCCGATGGTATTTTACCCATTTTTTGGTTCGTACGGTTAATTTACGAATAAATGTATGCCCTAGGAGTTTTGGTTGGCTAGGAGAGTATTCTCAGGAATAATTTTAACCCTTTTTCAGGCCTCACGAACTAAAATTTTCAAAAAGGGCCATTCTCCTGGTTTTGGTTTATGTGTTTTTCGGTCCTTGGAGATTATCTATGAAAAAGGAACCCCCTCAAAGCCCATAGTTAATCTCTTTTCAGACTCCCTAAATATGAAAAGATCGTTGAGTGACCTTGTTCCTTTCACAATCGTTAATTGGTCTAGAAGGAATATCTATTTAGCATAAGTTTAACCCTTTTCTGGCCAATAGATTATCCAAGAAAAAGGTACACCTCGGGAGACATGTCTTTCCGCAAGAGTGCTCCTAAGTTATATTTTATACTTTTTCAGGCTAAGGAGACTAAACTTAGAAAAAATATGCGAGTACATAGTTAATCTCTTTTCAGACTCCTTAAAATTGAAAAGATAGCCAACTGATCGTGTCTTTGTCACACTCGTTAAAATGGTTTTGAAGATACATCATTTCCATATAAGTTTAACCCTTTTTCAAAATGAATTGACTAATTATTAAAAAGGAACTCTTTGAAATCTTCTTTTAGTGTTTTCAGACTCTCTAAACATGAAAAACCATAGATCTTACCTTCTCTGGGCTTGTAAAACTTCACATGGAAGGAGACTTGTTGTGTCATACTTAATGGCATCACATGTATCATCCTTGCATCTTTGGCCAAATGTTGTCTTCATGTTGTTATTAATTGAACCTTCAAAGAATTTTTTAAATGCAAGCCTTGTAACACTTTTGCCCTCGCGATGTGACACCTTGATCCATGGAGGAATTTTCTCGAGTGTCCTTATCCTATACATTTCTCCTTGCACTAAGAATCAATATGTTCCATGCACTTGGAACTAGTTTCCTTGCTCGTGACACTCATTCCTCCTTTGTAACATAGAATTATTTTATTCTTTTTCAATCTTGTTAAAAATTTGAAAAAGACGAAAACAATCAAATATTCCAAAAAGAGGGGACGAGATATACATTCTCTTTTATTGACAGTAAGATATATGCCCTTGGACAAAGCACATCCTTCCATTTGTTCACCAAGCATTGGGTTCTAGTATGACCTTATAAAGTTTTTTTTGTTACATAGAGTTGTGTCCTCCTCCGTTTGGTTACTCTTCCAAACATATGGAGAGTTTGTAGTGCCTCCCATATCGCAAACTTATGTCAATAATATGTTTTCTGAGTCTCATCATTTTTGTCATGATTTTGTCCAAGGAAATTTTTATTCAACCTGAGTCAGCCATTCTACAGATGATCTCTTGAATTTCATGAGTCGACCATCCTGAGAGTCTATTCAAGCTCATATTCAAAATCAATGAAGTTTTGTGCCTGATAATCGACATCCTCTAGTTTTTCCTTGATAGCATGTTGAATGCATCATAGTAGTTAGTTTTACACTCCTATTGTACTCCTACCTTAGATTTGAAGGTATTGAAGTTGTTTCTTGATCTATGAAGTCCTCTTCTCCAGCCACAGACATTGATACCTCTTGAAAATGCATATCCAATTGTACTTGTATATCTTTAGATGATCTTGAGATGTAGATCTGTTGTGTATTGTTCATGGATACACTTTATATATACATTCATATTTTTCTCGTAGTCATATATGACATGGATATACAATGTACCTGATTGGAAACCATTCTTAGTTCATCCAGAGCATGCTTACGTTGGCCTCAAAGAGATTATCATTATTTTGTAGATGACATACTCACAAACACTTGTCAAGGGCTTAATCAATTCCATGACTTCTTAGTATGTAAAGATATTGTAATGTATTTCGGCCATCAATACCTCTTATGACCTCACACATTAGGGGGAATCTTTTGTAGTCCAAAAATTCTATATATGTGCAAACAAGACATTGTCCCATCCATTTGCATACTTTGCCAAAAAACGTGTTGAGGATTCCTTCTAAAACCCCCTTTTTTGGATAGTGTAAGTTCCCTGTTGCACTAATATCCCACATACACATGCATGATGCATGCTAGTTATCCCATGCACACACATGTGTTGCATGCTAGTTAGCCCGCGTGTACCTCCAAAAGTTGCAAAAAATATAAAATTGCATGGAATTTTATGGAGTTTATAAGCTATGGAGGGTTTCCTAACCATTTATCCCTTCTATGTTGTCCCCAAACTGAATAACCATATTTTTATCATATAAAAAAAGGTCTTGGGGAGTCATTTAGGGACATGAAAAAGAGAATAAGAAAGCTCTGCCCAAATCCCTTCCCTCTATTTTCCCAAGATTTGCATCTCATTTTGAGTTTTAGCCTCAACTTTTCCCTCCAGCCTTTCTCTTTATGCAACATTCCTTCTTCCCTTGATGGTATTTTGGTTGATGCACTTGGATCCATGATAGAGGAGCTCAGACTTGGTTTGTAGAGAAGTCTCTAGCAAAGGTTGTAACCTTTTTTTTAATCTTGAATTTGAATAAAAGAGATTATCCTTGTCCCAAAACCCTATGTTTACATGTTCTTGTTAATTTGAGCATTTATAGTTATGTTTAGACTTTTAAAGTGATTATTAAAAATTGTATATGTTTTTGCATTGTATTCCTAACCCCTCGCAGGTCATATTTGGGAGGATATATGTGATCTAGGAGGCAACAACAAGTGAAAGAGGTCTACACCAACTGCAAGGATTGAAGGTGCACTCACTGACCTTATCTTTCCTCTTTCTCTAATCACTTAGTTTATATGGTTTTGGGGTATATTAAAGGTATATTAGTCTTTTAATGGATTTATGGCTCTACCTATTCCTTACACCCAGTTTGGGGGGATTTTCCCCGTAGCACCTGACTGAGGATTAAACCATACACATCAAGAATTTCAACCACCACCATATCAATAACGTGGTGTACTTTAGAATTGGATACCAACCTAATTAATATGTCCTTTATCTCACCAATCACTTTTAGTTTAGATCTATCCAATTGAATCATGTGGGTTGAATCTAAAGTCAGGTTTTCATTCAATTTCTTACACATGGGATAGAGAATAACATTGGAAGAGGCTCTTGAGTCCACTAAACAGTTATGAACATTTTTATTGAAAATTTTAAAAGTGAGAAAAAATGGAGGGGTTGAGGATTTGGATATTTATTTAGTACCCAATGCATTTGCCACATTTTTCTATGCACTGTTATAAAACATTTTATTGACGAGTTTAGTATAACTAAGAGGGGGGGTGTTGTAAATATTTTTATCTCCACAGGAGTTGAGCTCCCTTCGGTTCCTCCTATACCTAAGGAATAAATAGAGGTATGAACAAAGGATGCTCCTATACTTTATAATATACAATCATACCAAGTCTCTACCAATGAGTGCATAAACTTAAATGAACAATTAATTAGAGGGAAACATCCAAAATATCTTCTATTAATCAAAGAAGAAATATTACAACTTACAAATGAGAAGCTGATGTAATGGTATCCTTCCAATCTCCTTGCCCAAGTATTGCAACCAAATAACCAGAGTAACCTTGTTAGTTTCTTTCCTCCTCCTTTCTTGTGAGAAATGTCTTGGTTCTTATAGGGATTTAAGGATAATACTGTATGGTTAATAGGATAACATCCTCGAGCTCATGATGGAATTATTCTCAAAGCTAAACCCGAAGAAATCATTGGGAAGTCTCATCCATCAAAAGAAAATCCAAAAATAGGAGCTTCTAGGCTCGTTTGCAACCTATACATACAGACATAGTGAATGGTCGCTCCTTGGCAAGCCATAGGGAGCAACCGACCCTTTTGGTTGCACCCTCAATGAAGGAAAATGGTGACCAAACCCTTTGGTCGCAGCCTCAATGAAGGAAAAATGTGATTGGACCCTTTGGTCTCTCTTTTAATGAAGGAAGGGGGTGGATGAACCTATGTCGACCGTTCTTTTAATGAAGTCAAGGGGTGACTAAAAATAGACTCAATTGAAAACCCAAGGAAGCATTGGTAGGTTTTAAGGGTGAAAATGAGGGGATTCTAGGGGATAATTACCTAGATATTACGTGATTTTTAGGTGATAATAACGTAATTATTAGGTGGAAAATAACATTATAACAAGGGGGTCCATTATCTTTCAAGGAATCTTGTAAATTTTTTTATTTTTGTGATATTTTACACAAATATATGTTCTTTTTGGAATACCGAGAGGGGGTGTGAATCAGTATGAGTACTTTATACCAATTTTAACCACAATATATATTATTTCCCTTTATCAACAATGTTCAATAGTTTATCATCAATGTATTATCTATGATTTCATTCAATATATATATATATATATATATATATATATATATATATATATATATATATATATTATACATATGTAATCAAAAAAAAAGACAAAAAAACATAACACCAAAAACACAATACACCGATATTTATGTGGAAACCCAAATGGGACAAAACCACATAATGATTTCTTACATATATAAATAATCCATTCATAGGAAGTGTTGGATTATTGAGAGCGAGGGTGAATCAGTAATAGAGCAATTTAATCCTTTTTAACCATATAATCCAAGTGTTATATCAATGTAAAATTATCATCCACTAACTGCAGAGTAAATAAGAAACGAACAGATGACAAATCATACACATACAAAGTACACCAATGTTTTACATGGAAATCCAAAGAGGGACAAAACCACATAATTCTTTTTCTTATATGTCTTGAAGAATTACATTCATTGGAAGCACCAACTTCCATTGTTTTCCAACTGCAACTGGAAGGAGGCTCCAACCCCCTAATTTCTTAGGCTACAACCTGAGGGAAGCTCCAAATCCCCAATTCTTTGACTACAACCAGAAGGAGGCTACAACCCCCTATGTTCTTCGGATACAATCAGAAGGTGGCTACAACCACCTATTCTTGCCCCGTCCAACTAATTTGAAGTAGAAGTAGAATAATGGAACCACTATCACTATGAGATATACCATTGTAAACCTATACCAATAAACCTGAACCATGCATCAACCTGTACCTCAACTTGTAATCAACCTATACCATAAACAAGTGCATCAACCATGCACCAACCTGTACCAAACAACGTATAATCAACTTATACCATAAACAAGTGCATCAAACCATGTACCAAGTATGTACCAATCATGTGTCAACTACTCATCGACTATGAATCATCAATATGAACCAACATCATCAACTATACACCTCATGTATGTGCCCACTCATCAACTGCTTGTCTCAACCATGTACCCAACATGTACCTTAACCAAAAGCCACCATAAATTTCATCATCCAAATATGATTTGTAAATCTGTAATAGAACTAGTGTATATGATCACATACCTACAAACATTCCTTAACTTTCACAACAAGAGACTAGCAATTTCATCAAACATTTCTTTAGTCTCACATGACTAGTTTGGGATTAGTCAACAATCCTAACTTGATATAATCATAACTATGTACCTGTAATGAATAAAGATATGAAAATACTAAAGAATGTTCATCAGTTTGTTTTATGCAATTCCTCCAGGTGTCACTACTTGGAACCTCTCAGAAAAGGATTTATAGAAAAAATAGCATACCTTACTGAATTATGGTTTATTCTAGAGAGAAACCTTGTAGAGCATGCCCCACCAAGAATATTTGTTGAATGGATATGAAAATGTTACACATAATAATAAAGAATATAATATAACCAATGAATTTGTCTTACTGAATTTGGATTTTTTTATGAATAAGTTATGATGTTTTTACCCGAAACACATGTTTTAGACTAGTTTCAGGACTAGCCACAAACCCTATTTTCCACGGAGTGTAACTCCAAAAATACAATGACCCACAAGATAATTTTTTTACCACAAATACTTGGATATGTTTCCTCAATTCCCTATCCATTTTGTAGTTTGGATCATTCTAGAAAACACGTTATTGTGAAAATTGTGAGATGACCTATAAATAACATACCTTAGAAAGCATCATCAAAAGAATTTATCCTCCCTTGAATTACGACCTTATTTTATTCACCATCCCTCTGAAATTTGGCTTAGATGTCCTTTGGTTACCTCAATAACTTATAGATATTCAATATGCTCAAGTGTGATGTAAAATTAGAGAGCCTTACCTCTTATTTATACTCTCCAAGTAGCTTCCTTAAAAGCATCTTCTAGGTCACTTAATCCATTTCTAGGTCACTTAACCCATTTTTAGGTCACTTAACCTATTTATAGGTCACTTAACCCATTTCTAGGTCACCTAACCTATTTTTAGGTCACTTAACCCATTTATAGGTCACTTAACCTATTTTCCTCATTTTTAGGGTTAACCACTTTCCATAATTAGAAAGTTCTCCACTACTTTATCATTTAAATATTCCTCCTTGACTTTGTCACCTCACTTTATCATTTAAATAATCTTCTTTGATTTTTTCACCTCACTTTATTATTTAAATATTTCTTCTTGAGTTTTTCACTTTACTTTATCATTTAAATAATAATTTCTTCTTTGCAAGCTCTTTGACTTCTTTGACCTTTTGGGGCTTCAATCCAACATATGAGGGTCCTGCAAATTCGTAAGGCCAAAACTCTCAAAACATGAGGCATTATGTGACATTCTACATACCACCAGAAATGGAATGACATGCACTATACATCTATAATATTATTGCCTTTAAATATATCAAAACACATACCATTATCCATAAAAAAAACTTGGGTCCATTACCCAAACCTGGGTTCTCCAACTTCTCATGGCCATAACTCTCTAACCATGAGCAGTTATGTGACGTTCCACATACCACCAGAAATGGAATGACATGTACTATCCATATAGAATATTCTTACCTTCAAATATATTAAAAAACATACCATTATACATGAAACAACATTGGGTCCATTACCCAAACCTTTGTGCTACCGAAATTCGCTACCGGACTTTCTCCAAGGGTTGAAATCAATCACTAAAGGTTGACATCAATCTACAATATCACTTTCCAATAGTTGACATTAATGACAACCAACAATCCATACCAACTATCCATCAACCTAAGCCAAATGTTTGGCAATATCCCCCTTTAGCACTGATGGCAACACTTAGTCATGATAACATTCATAATTATACTCTTTATAAATGTTTCTATCTCTCCCCAATTGACATCAATGGCAAAGGGTATCTCCCTTTGGGGCTGCTTCCCCTGACTGAACTCTCCTTGGGGCTGCATCCCCTGTCTACGTGCCTTTGATTTTTCTTTTTGTTTATAATCCTGTTAATAATCTATTTCCCTTCATATGAATAATATCTCCCCCTTTTACAAAGGGTATCACTCTAAACTCATATCGCTCATTCTTCCCTTGTGACAACAAATCCCCTTGGAAACATGCCTCTATGATCTCTCTCCAAGAATTTACCTTTGCATATGACAAATCTCTCCCCCTTTGTCCTATTTATGGTGCTTCCTCATGCACATCTAAGACATATAAGATAAGCATTCAAAATAATTTATTTTGGAGTAGAAATTACTCCTAGTCTGTAGTGAAGATACTCAAAGACTTCTCATGGAAGTGGTTTTGTAAAGATGTATGCCACTTGTTATTTTGTTCCCACATGTTCAACTCTGATGTTCTTCTCTGCAACCTGTTCCCGTAGAAAGTGATACTTGATTGGAATATGCTTCGTCTTGGAGTGCATCACCAATTTTTTTGAGATATTGATGGCACTTGTATTATCACAATAGATTGGAATGGGCTTATCATAATCAACCTATATATCTGTCAAAGTTTTTTTCATCCATAGAACCTATGTACAACATTCTTCTAGTGAAATATACTATGCCTTGGATGTAGATAATGATATTGATGATTATTTATTTCTTAGCCAAGATACTAAACACTCTCCCAAGTAGAACGTTGCTCCACTGGTACTTCATCAATCATCAATGCAACCTTCCCAATCTACATATGTGTAGGCAATAAGTGATATATCCTTTCCTTTTGGATACCATAATCCAAAGTCTTATGTTCCTTTGAGATATCTAAAAATCCTCTTCACTACTAATACATGTGATTCCTTAGGTGTTGCTTGAAATCATGCCACCTTTCCAACTTCCTACATTACATCTGATCTAAATGTTGTCACATACAATAAGCTACCAATCATTGACCTATATTTCCTCTGGTCTGTAGACTTTGAATCATCATCTTTTCTCAACTTGAAACCTGTTTGCATAGGAGTAATAACTAGTTTGATATCTTCCATTCTTAATCTCTTTAGAATTTCTCTGATATACTTAGTTTGAGAAATAAAAATTCCTTGGTTTCTTTGACATATATGAAGAATAAAAAAGAAGAATAGTTCTCCAAGTAATGACATTTCATATTCATTCTGCATATCCTTTGCAAATTTATGGCTTAACCTATCATTATTACTTCCAAAAAAATATCATCAACATAAATTTCAATTAATAAAATATTACCTTGAGTTACCTTGATGTAGAGGTTGTTTCCTGTGCTTCCTTTCCATAGTTCATAGGGAGTTTTTTCATTGTCATTTCTGAGCACTACTCTGTTTTGAATGTGAAATGATGTATGCACTGCATGTGTCCAAAAAATATCTATCAATTTGGAATCCATTAGCATTATTCGAGCCATTTCCTTTGTAATTATCATCCATTATGATAATGTTCCTTTGTCCCTGAACCACTCTCTGAACCAATCTATGAATCCATGCTCTCGTCCACTATCATATATATGTCCAAATCTACTAAGTGTTCTTATGAATACATCTATGTCCATATTTTCCAAAACTCTACTTGGGCAATTGTCCATAATGCTAACCCATTTATCACAATACTATCATGAAGTCTTGATTAATCTATCAAACTATACCTTCCTTAAAAGCATCTTCTAGGTCACTTAACCCATTTCTAGGTCCCTTAACCCATTTTTAGGTCAATTAACTTGTTTATAGGTCACTTAACCCATTTATTGGTCACTTAACCTATTTATAGGTCACTTAACCCATTTATAGGTCACATAACCTATTTTCCTCATTTTTAGGGTTAACCTGTAATGATCCCAAACCATTATGTAAGGATCGTCACAATTTTGGTGTCTTTTTAAAACTTTTACTATGTGAGGTATTTCGTCAAACAATTTTCTGATCTATTTGCTTACTTGTGTTTATATGTGTGTATGCAACAAAGAACAAGAATAGACAACCATGGAACATACCTCAACCATATGCAATATGATAGACAAGCCAAAACATCTCGAATCTTCTTTTATTCATAAGATAGAAGAACTTGCTACAATGAAGATGTAGATCTGGAATGCTCAATAGATGGCCAAGAAGATAAAGAATAGAGATGCTACAAAATGCACAAATAGAATTCTCCAACATGCCTTCAAAGGCTGGACATACAATGAATACTAAATACAATAGATCTAGGCCATCAGGATGCTAAACCCCCAAGATGGAAGGTGTGACGCTCTGCTAGATGGCTGAAGCCCTCAATAATTCGGCCCTACTGCCAAAAGTGTCCAAATACCCTAAGAAATATGTCAATTGATAGATCGGGCAACTATAAGGACAACCCAGGTTCCCAAATCTCCAAATCCACTCTCAAACCCTGTAGATTTGAACTCCTCCACTGAATGGTGCGCCCCACTGGATGACTGAAGCCCTAGATAATTTGGCCATGATGAAGGAGGCCTCCAAATGCTCTGAAACTCCCCAGGAATATAGATCAAAACACTGCAAGTCACTAGGTGAAGTCTTAGGGTCAGATCCAAAGTGTAACCCCTCCAAACTGACTAGATATGAATCTCAAAAATGCCCTTCTCCTCTTTAATTCGTCCCACTTCTCTAAGAAATAATTTTAGCCATAAAACTCTCTCAGAAATCACTAGGAATGATGGTGAAGACCCTAGAAAAAGAACCCAGGTGATAGAATCTCCAAAAACCCTACCAATCACCTGCAATGAATCTCTCTCCAAGAAGGGTGTGCCCCCCTTGCTAAAAACCCCCAACTGGTGCGCCCTTTCTCTATCTGCACAAGTCACTGATGTTGAATCCTCCTACAAATGAGTAGATCTAGAACTAGAATGGTGTGGGAGTATATTGCAACTCCAAGACCAATCTTGGGACAAGCTTGGTGGAATATTTCACCACCAAGTCGTCCTCTAGGGTTTGTTAAGTCAAAACCCTCAAAACCCCCAATGTTGGGCTCACTAGCTAAAATCCAGAAATCAAAAGATAATCATACATGAATCATGAGAAGAGGCCCTTGCCTTTCCTTTATACTTTTTGTCTCACCTTGTCCCTCGAAAGTGACTTTCATTTTATTAATATTTAATTAATTAATTAATTAAATCACTTTAATTAATTAATTAACCTTTTTACCTCGGAAAATCTCCTTATCTCTCCTTGTGGCTTCCTTGGCCACTGAAAGTCACTTATAGACATCCCATCCTATAGTGGTGCTCCTCTCGATTCCAATGAGATATTACAACAAGAGGTTCCTCCAAGTAATGTGCCCAAAATGACCTCTTCAGTGATTTCAATTAACTTATAGCTCAAAATAGTCAAAATCATGGAAATCGTCAGAATGCAACGAAACCAAAGCCAACCTATGTGGAATGGATCATAATGATGGAATATGATGATCAATGCAATATGGACCCCACAATGCCTCTCAAATACCCCTGTAATCACTATAACATCCATCTAGCTACTCTGGTCATCATAAATCTCTACACTATGATGATGTCCCAAAGTGGAGATGTTACAATCCTCCCTACTAGAAATTGCTTGTCCTCAAGCAATACCCAAATACCTCCAAGTAAAATACCAGGATCCCATGTCCACCTATGGGGTACACAATAGAACCCATTGAAAGATGAACAATAGTATACTCCACCCCCTAGATCCCATATCAGGAAGTGAACTGCAATACTCTGCGAAGCATAGTCCTGAAAGATATCAACCCTGTGAACCTCCTGCACATGACACATGGCCTCATATAAGAATGAGTTCATCCTCCAAATATCTACCAAGATCCACACGACCTCCATCAACTGCACATGCTGATGGCCAAAATGAGGTACTGCAAGACCTCTGTGAGACACCCGCAAGTGGTGCGCTCCTCCCATCACTGAAGCTCAATGGAAAGTTAGAATAAATTTCCCCTGCAATGGTCCACTCTCTCATGTATATCAATGAACTGATCAATCTTGCAATTCCTGGGTCCCATGATAACCTCTATCGAAGATCCTCATGCTTACACTGCACTACTCTGACCATGACTGTCTGCCCCCTACATACATCCTGAACCCTCCTCTCGTATGTCCTCCAACTGAAATACCTGTGACCATTGGACCTATTGTCCATAAACTGTATCAGTGAAGAAACCTCTGTATAAGAACTACCTATCCAAATATCTCCATGCCCTATCATGATAATCAAGTAGAAGGAAAAATCTCTCCCCATAGGACAAGTACCTACATACCCACTCCAAACCAAACCAACGTGGATTGTGTGGCTCTCTAGTGCAACCTGGGTCAACATGAACATCGTGCTAACAAAACGGACTCCTGGGTCCCATGGAAAACTTGGAAGTTTATCACTTCCAATCTCCTCTAACTGCTCCTGTGTGAGACTGATCACTGTTAGAAGCCCTAGGTGCTCATCTTCTACCACCTGGCCCTGATGCTTTCTCTCACAAACCAAGTGTCAACTGGCTGCCTATGATTCTCCCTCTCTCTCTGGCTGGATGCCGTAAAGGTACTCATGTCAGGTGGCCTCGACCTAGGCACTCTCCATGCTCTCAACCACTATCTATCTCTCCTCATGTGACTGTTGATCTGGTGAAGGTGCTCAATCATAACTATGGGCTGCTACAAAAGAGTGAAATATGCATACTCCCCTACATGGATCTCCTCCCTGCAATCCCATACATCTGTCTGAACTTGACTGTATATCTCGGCATGTATTTGTGCACTATCACTCCTCACTGTATGCCCCTGCATACTCACGTCATATCCAGCATACCGTTGTTTCCTTTTAGATCCTGGGTGTAATACTAGATCAACCTCTACTTGAAGGTCAACCTCTCTCAAAACACAAATGGAAGTGTCCTCCATCAACTGTTGCTCCTCTGCTAGACCAACAACATCCCCTAACCATGTGACCGAAGGATATATCATAGATTCCACCAGGATAGATGAAGTGGATCTCTGATAGATCTCCTCAAGAAGCTCATCTGATCTAGACTCTGATTCTTGTAGGGTTGTATGTGTGCCTTCCAAGAATCCTCAAGTGCTCTCCAACTCCTGAGTGAGTTAGTCTACCTCAAACTCTTGCTCCCTCAGAGCCTCATGATACATCTTACCAACCCTCAGTAGATAATCCATGTATGTCAACAACTGTTGGTAGTCAATCCTCATCACAGATACTCTCTCCCTGAGAGTATGAAAATCATCCATGGCAATTCCCTCATCTAAACTACCATGTGCCACTGATGCTCTCCAATAGTAATATGCCATCACTGCATGCATGTCATCAATACATCTAATGGCTTCCATGATCATGTCCTCACTGGATCTCAACTGTGTTGCTGTGTGGTGTGACTCCTGATCATGGTCATGCTGAGGTGCCACCTCATATCCCTCACTTCCACTATCAGTCTCGCTAATGTCAACTCTAGAGTCCCCAAAGACACTATCTGCATAAGATAACGTGCTCAACTACCCACTATCTATGGTGCTACTGGGTCTATCCATACGTAACTCGACATCATCCTCAACTGATAGCTCCCTCTGAATCATACTGTATCTGGTGTGAGCAGTTGTATCCTCTTGTGCACTCAACCTGCTACTATCATCTGCGCCTAGATCCCATATAGATGTATCCAAGCTCATGATATGGTCATCCTGACTGCTAAAGAGTGCATCCTCATCCATGCAATCTGATCCTGGAAGTAAGTTCTCCATCCACCTGTTAGCCTCTACAATCTACTCAACTAATGTAGTCTCCAATAACTGTGACTCCATCTCCTCTGGTTGACCTGTATGTGTGAGGTCAACTGCCTGTACATCTTTTACCTCCTCCTAGATCCCTGGGTCTACTTGTCCATGGTGTGAATCCCTCACACTAGGCTCATCGATCATACCTAATGTGCCACTGATCCCCTCATGTGACGTGGATATCATGGGTGTCTGAACAAGTGATAGATGTGTCACGACCCCCATAGGAATCTCATCATCTCTAGGTACTAACACGTGTGAATTCTCACTAGTGTCACCACTCTGCTGAGGTATAAGGTCATCCATGGTATGTGACATGTCTTCTAAGACATCAGTGTTATCATCCTGTTCATCCAACTGCCTATCCACTACACAAGGGTCATCATCCTCCACAAGCGTGCAAGCATCACTAGTCTTCGTGCAAGAGTCATCATCACTATCCTCTGAGGTAGGGTCACTATCACTAGCCTCTGTGCAAAAGTCACTATCATCATCTGCCTGCTGTAAATCCTCATCATCACTATCATATTGTACCTCAATGATATGCTTCTTACCCTTACCCCTACACCTGTGATCTACTTCCCAAGGCACCTTGCAACTGTAGCAATGTTGCGTGCTCCTAATGGGTGTGGGGTTTCTCTGTGGTTACCTCCATATAACTACTTTGGCTCTGCCTCCCTCTACTATGTTGGTCCAATATGTTACCTCATCTTTGCTCCAACTGGGGTTTTTCATGGATATAAAGTTTTGGAGCATTATTAGAGGCCTAAGTCTATCACAAAGTGCATGATATTCTCTTTCACAACTCACAACTATTCCAACAAAATATGTAGACTCCATCTTTCCTTATGGAAGATCCCTCAGGCTCCCAAGAGTCTAAGCTCTGATACCACTGTAATGATCCCAAGCCATTATGCAAGGATCATCACAGTTTTGGTGTCTTTTTAAAACTTTTACTGAGTGAGGTATTTCATCAAACAGTTTGTTGATCTATTTGTTTACTTGTGTTTATATGTGTGTATGCAACAAAGAACAAAAATAGACAACCATGGAACATACCTCAACCATATTCAATATGATAGACAAGCCAAAACATCTAAAATATTCTTTTATTCATAAGATAGAAGAACCTGCTACAATGAAGATGCCGATCTGGAATCCTCAACAGATGGCCAAGAAGATAAATAATAGAGCTTCTACAAAATGCTCCAATAGAAGACTCCAACATGCCTCCAAAGGTTGGATATACAATGAAGACTGAATACAATAGATCTGGGCCGTCAGGATGCTAAACCCCCAAGCTGGAAGTGCCACACTCTGCTAGATGGTTGAAGCCCTCAATAATTCATCCCTGCTGCCAAAAGTGTCTAATCACCCTAAGAAATATGTCAACTGATAGATCATGAAACTGAAAAGACAACCCAGGTACCCAAATCTCCAAATCCACTCTCAAACCCTATAGATCTAAACTCCTCCACTGGATGACTAAAGCCCTAGATAATTCAGCCCTGATGAAGGAGGCATGAAGGAGGCCTCCAAATGCTCTGAAGCTCCCCATGAATATATATCGGGACATTGCAAGTCACTAGGTGAAGTCTTAGGGTCAGATCTGAAGTGTAACCCCTCCAAACTGACTAGATCTGAATCTCAAAAATGCCCTCCTTCTCTTCAATTCGTCCCACTGCTCTAAGAAATGATCTGAGCCATAAAACTCTCTCAGAAAGCACTAGGAATGATGGTGAAGAACCTACAAGAAGAACCCAGGTGATAGAATCTCCAAAATCCCTACCAATCACCTGCAATGAATCTCTCTCCAAGAAGGGTGTGTCGCCCTTGCTGAAAACCCCTAATTGGTGCGCTCTCTCTCTATCTGCACAAGTCACTAATGTGGAATCCTCCTACAACTGAGTAGATATGGAACTAGAATGGTGTGGGAGCATATTTCAACTCCGAGACCAAGCTTCAGACACGTTAGGTGGAATATTTCACCACTGAATCGTCCTCTAGGGTTTGTTAAGTCAAAACCCTCAAAACCCCCAATGTTGGGCTCACTAGCTAAAAGCCAAAAATCAAAAGATAATCATACATGAATCATGAGAAGAGGCCCTTGCCTTTCATTTATACTTTTTGTCTCACCTTGTCCCTCCAAAGTGACTTTCATTTTATTAATATTTAATTAATTAATTAAATCACTTTAATTAATTAATTAACCTTTTTACCTCGAAAAAGTTCCTTATCTCTCCTTGTGGCCTCCTTGTCCACTCAAAGTCACTTCTAGCCATCCCATCCTATAGTGGTGCTCCTCCTGATTCCAATGAACTATTACACTAAGAGGTTCCTCCAAGTAATGTGCCCAAAATGACCTCTTCAGTGATTTCAATTAACTTATAGCTCAAAATAGTCAAAATCATGGAAATTGTCGGAATGCAACGAAACGAAATCCAACCTATGCGAAATGGCTCACAATGATGGAATATGATGATCAATGCAAGATGGACCCCACAATGCCTCTCAAATACCCTTGTAATCTCTATAACATCCATCTGGCTACTCTGGTCATCATAAATCCTTGCACTGTGATGATGTCCCAAAGTGGGGACGTTACATAACCACTTTCCAAAATTAGAAAGTTCTCCATTACTTTATCATTTAAATATTCCTCCTTGACTTTGTCACCTCACTTTAACATTTAAATAATCTTATTTGATTTTGTCACTTCACTTTATTATTTAAATAATCCTTCTTGAATTTGTTACTTTACTTTATCATTTAAATAATAATTTTGTCTTTGCAAGCTCTTTGACCTCTTTGACCTTTTGGGGCTTCAAGACAACATATGAGGGTCGTCCAACTTCGTAAGGCCATAACTCGCAAACCGTGAGGAGTTATGTGACATTCCACATACCACCAAAAATGGCATGACATGTAATATCCATGTAGAATAGTATTTCCTTTAAATATATCAAAATGCATACCCTTATACATCAAACAAACTTGGGTCCATTACCTAAACCTAAGTTCTCCAACTTTTCATGGCCATAACTCTCTAACTGTGAGGAGTTATGTGACGTTCCACATACCACAAGAAATGGAATGACATGTAATATCCATATATAATAGTCTTACCTTAAAATATATTAAAACTCATACCATTATACATGAAACAACCTTCGGTCCATTACCCAAACCTTTGTGCTACCAAAATTCACTACCAAACTTTCTCCAAGGGTTGACATCAATCACTAAGGGTTGACATCAATCTACAATATCACTCTCCAATAGTTGACATCAATGACAACCAACATTATATACCAACTATCCATAATGCTAATCCAACTATCTGACAGGAAGCACCAACTTCCCAATTCTCCAGTTGTAGCTAGAAGGAGGCTACAACCCCCAATTTATAGGCTCCATCCTGAATGAAGCTACAACTCCTTGAATTATCTAGCTCCAACCAAAAGGAGGCTACAACCCCTTAGGTTGTCCAACTCCAATCAGAAGGTGGCTACGACCGCCTAGTTCTCAAGATCCAACCTGAAGGAGTATCTAACTCCGTAATTTTACAACTCCAACTGAGAGGACAATACAACCCCCTTTCCTTGCCCCATCATGTTTTCCTGCAATATAAGTGTAGACCAACTGTCACTACCACTGTCACTACCACTTTCACTATCAACGCCACTGTCAACAACTTGTAACTTGTCATCCTATCACTGTATCCAACTTGTCACTGTCAACGGATCACTTTAACAACAACCTATCCAACCAATCACTATCCCATTCATGAAACTAGATCCAATCCCATTCGCATGAAACTCATGTCAATATCACCAAGAGCATATCTCAAATCATATGATCAACATCACCAACACATGCCTCTACCAAGCATGTACCAACATCACCACATACCATCACATGATATGCATCTGAACCAAGCATCAATCCTATATCAGTCATCAACCATGCATCAACATGTACATGTACCATCAACAAGTTCATGAACCATGCACCAACACCTATATCATGAACACATTTACCATACCATGTGCCAACCATGTACATCAACATTTGTACCATACCATGTACCAGGAATATACTACACCAAGTACATCAACCATGCACAAT
>JZKD02S1782456.1:233324-247667 GCA_000966675.3 Picea glauca
AATATTGGTCCCAGACCACATACCCCAGGAGTGCACTGGGGGCCCTAGATCTCGTCTAGGGTCTTAGCCATCCTCTAGGAGAATGGCTCTCGCTGCTGCATGTAAATTTAACACTATATCAGTCAAGTGATCATCCACCTTTATGATGGACAAAAATTGTGCATCTAGTAGTGTATCCTCCATACTAGTAGGTTCCTCTCCATGTTCCAACCTGGACAAGTGGTCAGTTCCTTTGTTCATTCTCCCTGGCTTAACCACAATCTCAAAATCATATTCCCGAAATAAAAGAATCCATATTCATATTATTCCCCCCAACACTGTCTTGTTGACTATGTATTTCAACACAGAGTGATTAGTGAACATATTAAAGTGTCCTCCTAACAAGTAGTGGAAAAAATTCTGCAACACGTACACCATGGCTAAACCTTCTCTCTCAATGGTAGTGTAATTTATCTCAGCTATTGAAAGCTTCCTGCTAGCAAAGTCCAATGGGTGGTCAATATCTCCTGGTCCTGGTTGTGCTAACACTGCTCCTAATGCAATTTAGGATGCATCGACATGCACATGAAATTCCTTACTCCAATCTGGGAAAACCAGAATGGGCACAATAACCATTTTCTCTTTCAGTGTGTCGAAGCTCTGTTGGAATTCTTCTATCCATTGGAGCTGACAATCTTTCTTCAAAATCTTATCCATGGGTGTTGTAATATGTGCATAGCCCTTAATGAACTTCTTGTAGTATCCAATATGTCCTAGTGCAATGCGCACCTATCTAACTGAGGTAGGAGGGGGAAGATAAATAATAATGGAAATTTTAGATGGATCTACTAACAATCCTTTCTTACACACAATGGGGCCTAGAAACACTCGAAAAGGTGAAAAAAAGATTCACTTCTTTAGGTTTAGGGAAATCTGACATTGCCTGTACTTATCCAACATTAGTCTTAAACATTCAATATGAATTTGCAATAATCTAAAAGTAGTCCAATCATCAAAATATGATTCCAGAAATTTATGTAAAAACTCCTTGAATGCTTCGAACACCACCCTATAAATGATGGTTGGTGCATTCTTCAATCCGAAAGGCATCACTGTGTACTGGTAGGATCCCCATTCTATTGCAAATGTGTTCTTATGGCAATCTTCCTTGGAAATCCTGATTTGGTGATAACCTGAAAATCCATCTGTGAAGGAGTAAACTTCCTATCCTCCCACATTATCTAACACTTTGTCTATAAACGGTGTAGGGAATGGGTCATGTATACATGCATCATTCAATTTTCTCAAGTCTACACAAATTTTGATCTCTCCTGTTTTCTTGTCTTGAACCACCATAGGGCTAATCCATTCCGACTCTTCAACAAATTCTATGATTCATGCTTCCAACATTTTGTCTAGCTCAATCTTGACTTTCTCCTTATATTTGGGATTCAATCTGTAGGGTCTCTGTTTGACTGTTCATGAATCTTGTTTCATTGGGATATTCATCTCTCCCATGGGCCCTTTAATGCCCTTCATATCAATGAAATTGGTTGGAAACAAGTCCTGGTATTCATGAAGTAGTTCGGTGATCTTGTCAATAGTGGCATCATCCCAATAATATACAACATTTGTGATATAAGGTGCTTGCTACGTCCCAATGTTAACCTTCTTGATTTAAATTGTTTTTGCAATAAAAGGTAATTTGACTCCTGGTCCTTCTATGTCTCTCTGTCCTTTTGTTTGTATGATCTTCACATTCCTAGGGTCATCCTCTTCATCAACAATGATATTGTAACAACCTTGCAATTTTTGAAGAGGTGCAGTCCATTCATCCTCATCTTTCTCCAGAGGGAGGTTAGGTGCCTCCTCAAAGATCCTCTTTCTTACAATCTGTAAATATTGATCCACTGTAGGAAAGTGACTTTTAAATACAAATGTAGCTACAAAGTTCCGAGTCATACCATGCTAATCTAAAGTGGCGAGACATAGTTCTACTTGCAAATACCAATTAATAGTCATTGTATCCAAAGTGTTAATGAATTTATGCACCCACGGCTCTTAAGGAATGCTGCTCTAGGCCTCCTCACAACTTCGTACATGGTCCTTCAGACAAATTCGACCTGTGTATCAAACTTCACATCTTTCTATTTGTTCTGAAAAGCGCATTGTCATCAGAGTGTGACATTTCACCTAGTTTGCAATGTTCTTTTTGTGTGTCCCCCACCATATTGCTAGAGTTTCTTTCAGGGATTCATCCATTTCCAATAACCTTTGTTTTACTCGTACAATTTCTTCAAAGTCCAACAAGAAATCTTCTAGATGATTTAAACTATCAAAGGTGGGTAGATTACTTACTTGTGTTCAAATCCAACGAACTTCCCTGGTTAATCTAGCACATATCAACGCAGAAACTTCATACATTTTGTTCTTCCAGTTCTCTAGTGCTTCCTTTGATTCTGATGAACATGCATTGTCACTTTTCCATCTTAAATTCCCATCTGTTGTAGGATTAATGTAATCCTTTTGTCTTGATGTCAATTTATATATATTCTCAAGCTCATAAGCACGATATTCTTCTCTTATTAGCTCTGTGTATCTACGACCTTCATTATGATTCATAGGTGTAATGACCATAAGTCCATCACCTTCATATGTCATTCTTTTTTTCTTCAAATCAACCGGAGTAGAATTATTGAAATCCCAATTAATTCCTAACAGTGCAAGATAAGGATAACTATCATCAACTATCTCAATCACCTCGAAGTTCGCAAACATCGTTACCCCATCGATGTCCACAAGGACATGCTCCAACCTCCCAAAGGGGCTTACTGCTTGTTGATTAGCCATCCTAAGCCTGATAGGGGAATATATCAACCTAGTTTTTCCCATCAGTGCCTAGACCTGCTTCATCATGACATTGACTTCCGACCCTAAGTCAAGGACCATATAATATATATCATATTCTCCAATCTGAGCATTAAGGTGTAGTTACTTATTTTTCATTCTCTTTTTAGATACTTGATGTACTGCTCTAGTCAGTAAAGGGTCTACCTTTCCTAGCTCATACTGTATGATCAAATTTTGTAGTTCTTGTACAATTCTTTCATCCTTTATCAAATTAATGCAACTATATAAGAATTCCATAATCTTGCTTACCTCTTTCCTTTCTCCAGGCAAAGCAGACTGATAAAATGCTAGAGGCATTCCACATTCTCTTACTTCTGGTTGTGTTTTCTATGAAGAATCCTGATCTCTTTCGAATTCTTTTCTCGCCTCCTCAAATGTCTATTTCTCTTTTCTTGGATCAAACTCTTATGTATTTTCTGTAGCTTTTTTGACCTTTGGTTCTTTTCTAGTCTTCTCTGGGTTCACTTTCTCTTCTCCTGTAACAACACCACCTCTAGTGATTACAACAAATCTAGGATCCCCTCCACGAGGTTCTACTGAGATCAATTGTACTTCTTGGTTTCCTCCTTGTCGCTCCTGTAGTTTGGATAACATCACAGGGATGTCTTCAATAATATGTTCGAATGAGTTGCAGTAGCTGCAAGTGGTACAAGGGTTCTGACAGTCCCTTGACAAGTGTCCTAGCTATGCGAAATTATAACAAATGATATCACCTTGACCTCGACCCATGCCTCGTGCTCATCCTCTTCCTCTGAATCCACCACGAGGGTTGATGTTTCCTCTTCCTGGAGAGTTAAATTGCATAGTATTTCCTTCCTGCTGTACTTCACCTTGAATCCTATATGCATATATTGATCTTTCATGTAATAGGTCATAAACTTTATAGTATTTCTCATCATGCCCCATAGATTTACAGAATGTGTAGTAAACATTGGTAGGTGTTTGAACATATTTTTTCATGTAGTAACATTCACCAGGGCGATGTCTATTTCTACATACCTCGCACCAAGGTAGAGTAACCTACTTCAAAGGGCTTGGAGCTCAAGAATCCAAGTACTCCTGAAATAGGGGACAATTCTCTTTTTTATGGTGTTGACGGGCAAAATTGTCCGTCCGTCAATTGAGAGAGTGGAACCGGTCCAGGGTTGTCTAAATAACCCAAGCCGTTTGGAATGAACCACCCTAACGGGTTTAACGGATTCGTTGGCCGCTCTAAGGTCTTAAGAAAACCAAAGAGAAAACTAATCTAAACTAACTAATCTAACTAAAACAAATAAAACTAACTAAAACTAACTAAACAAACTAACTAAAAGTAAAATAAAACTAACTAAAACTAACTAAACAAACTAACTAAAAGTAAAATAAAAGAAACTAAACTAACTAACAATAAAAAAACAAACTAATACACTAATCTAATTGAAACAAACTACTATATAAACTAAAACTAAATACAAATTACACTAACTATTCTACTAATTATTATTACACTAACTCTATTAAATAATCGTCCAGGTACTAGTTATAATACAGCTTATTCACAAATATACAATATACACAACTTGCAGATTTGAATAAAACATGTAAAACTCATATGCTTTCTGTCCTAAGACAACCATAGATATTTTTTATTTTTTGATTTTATGAATAAGAAATAAAACTACTGAAATTAAACGATCTAATATACTAACTCTAACTTAAACTAATATCTGAACTAAACTACTAATAAAAACAGCAAACAAACGACTAACTGATCTGGAAGCGCTCCTAATTTATCCTACGTATGATGACTTCGAAGCTGGTCGGAGGAAGGAAACTCGCACCGGTTAATCCAAAAGCTTTTCGTAAACGATTGGCTGTGCTACTCTTTGAGTGGTTTATAGGACAAACAAGACATAAAAAAACATAACAACTATATGATTATAAATCTCTGCAATAAGGGAAACCTGTTATGCAAAAACTTATATTTGATAATTCAACTTATGAAGAAGATAAACCTGTCATTCACAAACTGAATTAAACAATTGTTATGTCTTTTATACACTTGGAAGAAACCAGATATGGGTTATAGTGATTAAAATTATATCATTTGCACATGGTTAAGATAGCTAAAGTAGTCATTAACCAGATACAAATTGATATACACAACATAAAACAAAATATTGATATAATGAGAAGCTAAAGTTGTAACAAAACACCAAATTCTACCTCAGTCTGTATTAAAACTACATATCCTTGTTCTCCCACGAATGAGGATGATCATTATTACAAAAATGATAGGTATTTATTAGTCTCTCCACAGGGTAAAACCTCCCTGTGGATAATATCAAACTGTTTTACATAATCTCGGAAGATATTCCCAAAATCAACTAAACTAGAAAACTAAAATGCAAGTGAAATATTTCAAATATCCGGTAACTGCTCATCAAATCCATTGCAATTTCGAATTCATCTGCAATAGACCAAAAATATAAAGTTAGAAAGATATTTCATTAACAAAACAATAAAAATCTAATCTTACAGACTTAGCTACAGAATCATCTGATTTTGTAGCTAGTCTAAAATAGCATACAGGACCAGATAGAAATCAAATGAAATCTTTTTTTTTTTTAAATCAAATCCAATTTTCTTTTAATAAACATTAAAAATGAATCACTAATGACTCACATGATTTTATCATTCAAATTAAACAAAATCAAAAGTGATTCTATCGAAACAGGGGTAGGAGTACTCTATTTAACGGTTACCATAATTAGGTCGAACAGTAACAAGACTGTCCCATATCCAATTAAAATCAAATAAGATCAAAATCCAATAACCAAATAGAGAGACAAGTATGCTCTGTTTCGATTTCCATCATAGTCAGGTAAACGGAATCAAAACCAAACAGTTTTACAAATCATTTCACATCCAATTCGAAAGTAGTGCAATCAAGCAAATCATATGCAACGTTGTGTTTTTCCAAAACAGGAGATACGATTAGATCAAAATAGGATTGTTTTACAATTATTATAATTGTTATGGCTCAAACAGTTCGCACCACAGGTGGATTAATTCAGACAGATACGTGAACCAATTCATACAAAATCATAACCAGATTGATTCGACTTTGACCACAATCACTATAGAATTGACATAAGTGATAATTGGTAAAATGTGCAAATAAACTCTATTGGATTTGAACGAAATGGTTAATTCCAAACAAGTCGCGACAGGGTTTAATATAAAAACAAATCATGAATCAATATTGTTTCACAAATCCACTTGAAATAGAATATCTATCGTAAATACGAATTGAACTGATAGCAGGGTCGATCAAACCAACGCGAATCAACCAGCTGGTTTTTTTACATAACTGTTACGAATTTTTTTGGATGTATTTTAACAGGATCATATTGAGAATAATCCAAATTGTATTCCTGTAACAGTTAACCATATCACAATTGTTGCCAACCATAATGTATACATTATAACCAATTCGAATCGAAAATTGATTGTGTTCAAAATTGAAATGCGAAACAACTTGTGTCTATAATAGATACAACGACTTCAATCAGCAACAGAACATCCCAAATTAAGCTAAATGAAACCAATCAAATCCATACTAAGATCCAATCAAATCGACGAAAGAATCCAATCGAAACTAAACTGGGAAAACAAATTTTATTAATCAAAACATAACTATGTACTTAATTTATATAATGTGACAGAGCAAATTCACGCTGTAAACATAGCTATTCGAAAGAATTTGAATTCGTTATATAAACAAGTGATAGAACATACCAGTGAGGCTGCTCAAATTATGTCAATTTTGAATTCACGACCGTTGTAGATAACTCCACATTTTTAAACAAAATAGAGCCTGTCATCCTCTGTTTCTTATCAGTGGCTTGCAATTTGGCCTTTTGACTGGTAAGTCATGCAACTTGGTCCTCCAAAGAATGAATTATGGACTATAGCATTGGTACATCAAGATAATACCTCTCTAACCATGAGCTACATTGATCACAAGATGGCACTGTAGGTTGAGGTAGAGCAGGAGAGGGTTTTGAGGAATCACCGGGGGTTTCACAAGGCATCTTAATGCCTCGGTAATTAGGGTCGTTTTGCAAGCAAGGTGGTAGGTTTGTCACAAAGTCATATGCGGGTTTTGCACACAGACCTTCCGAATAGGGGTATTCACTAGCCAAGTAACGCTCCACTTCCGAGTCGGAGTCTTCACTCACCATGATAGGGTCAGGGTTGATAGGAGGTTTTGGCTTGTTTCTTTCCATTCAAGAAATTATATGTTAATTATTTTTGCCTTTGGCATTTGCAGTAGGTTTGGCTTTAGGCCTTTTAGCCACAGGCTTAACAATTTCGACATCCTTGGTCACAGAGTGGGGTAGGTCGATAAGTGAGTCGAGGAAGGGTTTAGGTAACAGAATACTGTAGGGTACTGGGGGTACAGACTTGCCCTCGCTCACCACAGGTTTGTCAACCTGTGGAGGATTTGAATCCTCAAAATTATTGCGAGTAAGAAACTCGTTCCAACAGTCTCTGTGTAACCTCAAATGACAGACGACAACAATTTTAACCAGCCCATAGTGAAAAAGGTTGTTATCAACCTGGTTCCTTTTGTATCTCTTAGACATTTTAAACAGGCTTCTATGCAAGTAATAAGGCATATTAAGCTCATAGCCCATGAAAACCATAAGCAAACGAAGGTGTTGTAAGAAAAAAAACCCATACCGACCCTCAGAGGTGATAAACTATTTGATTATCATCAGCAAATCATGCCAACGTTGCCTCAGCATATTCGCGGGCAAACCTTTGTCACAGGAGCTAACCTTACGCGACTGGAAGAGCAGTGTCCAAGGGACCTCTTCCACTTTGCAATTTGTGGACCATCGTTGTCCAGTGGCAGGCAAACCCGTAGCTAAACTGAGAAATTTCTCGTCAATTTCGAATTGAACATCCCCGACCTTGGCTCGACAGCCATCAAAGGTTAAAGCAAATTGTCGAGCAACGTAGGGGTTCAAACCATCAAACTTTTGTATGAACGGGAGCCATCGAAATTCCTCAAGGTCATTGTGGGCACTGTCGAACATCAACATAGCCTGGCTACCATTAGGTTTAGCCCTTACGACTGGAGCCATGGTGCGAGCGCATGGTAAGGGTTTGGGTCGAAATCACCAACACACAGGAGCAAAGTCGTTTGGGCTAACAACTACGAATGATCAAAGGGGAAGCATTAATGTGCGCATGCGAGGGTGGTGGGATTATTCACCGCCATGCATAATAGTAATGGCAAAGTACAACCGCCGAATTTAACCTTCTGTTGAATCAATCATAGCATAGTTTTAAAACCTTATCATTCGRCCAACCATAAAAATCAAACGGTGGATGAYATACMMAYGYGCCATTRTAATAYATCAAAYCATGAATATTCAATGTGAAATCAAACCCAAATGTTAACCATGCGCTTGTTGCATAATGTGTAATCAAAGTTTTAAAACATTKTGGMAATCGATAATTATAGAATTGACAAGCCAAGAGCCATAATAAGGATCACATCATATACATAAAAACAAAAATAAACCATGACCCCTATGTAATTCAATGACTAGGCAAGTCTCAAACACATAAATTTTCATGCTCAATGCCTTACCAGCTTAATAAAATCCAGTTGCACAATCAAAGTAAGAATAGGAAAATACGCATAGTTCGAAAATCCTTACAGCCACTTAATGATAAACCAAAGGTAAGTGCCACTCAAAATATCAATGCAAAGATCATGACAGTTCAAATAATGATGGAGGGGTTTTCATTCTTATAGTCGTGAAAACTAAATGGAGACCAATTTACAAATGTCGCGAGGGTTGAAAATATTGTCTATTTACAAAATGCGACGGTAATTTGAAGTTCAGAAGTCATAGGTGTAGGAAGCTTATAGGGCAATGGAAAAAATTGAATTGGCTGCCAACAATGGCGACACACTGGTAGAAGCAGTTATCTCTGTCAAAAGAAATAAATTCAGATTAGGACAGCAAGGAAAATTTCAACTCAAAAACAACAATCAGAAAATCGTACAAACATCATCTTTTACCATCTTTTCCAGCGATGTTTTAAAAGATGAAAACTAATAACAGTCTTAAGATCAGAAAGTCATGATATTAATGATAAAATCTTCACTACTGTTGGCAAGGCCACTGCTTCCAGCAGGCATCCATAGCCTCGACAGGGTTGCCATTTAACCCACTCCGACATCTGTATCCTATCAGGAAGTTCTAGATCAGAATAAAGGACATTAAAGAGGTTTTTCATAAAAAAACAATTACAGATTTTTATGTACCCGACATTGTTTCGGTGCCAGCAGGCCTGTTCAGTACCCCGACGAAGTTGTCTTGGCATCATGCATGCATTTACCCACTGCCAGCGGACCTGTTCAGTATCTTGGCGGGTTTACAAACACTTCCCACAGCTCTTATTAATATTTTTATTTTGTTTTTCTTTTGTATATATATAGCTGAGCGGGGTGACGCTGAAAATTTTGATATTTTAACATTTTTTTTTTTAGACCTCATCAGAATTTTTTTAACACTGTCCTTTATTCAGTTATATAAATGTTTTATTTACAAAACAACTTACTATGACAGGGAGACATCTTTTTGAGTCATTCCTTTACGGAAAAGGGACAGCGTAAAAAGATAATAGATGATCATGACAAACTTTGCTCAGAGATTGAAATTAGTAAACTTCTTTCAAACAACAAAATTTTCCAACATAAATATGAGTTTTAGAAATATATCACTAATGATCGTACAATCTTTCAGAAGTTATTTCAATGAAGAAATTTTTCTATGGTCTTGGTCTGAATGGCTCAGTGCACAGGTATGCATACCTTTCAAAAAACAAAAAAACTGATCAATCCAAATCAAAACCAAAAACGAAAACAAAGGAAAAATAAAAAGAAAATGAAATATTTACATAATATACAAGGGTAGTAATCAAGCGAAGTATCTTTTCAGGGCTTGGCCATTCACCGGATAGGTGTCAAGCTGCCCTTCAAGATTCTGCAATCGAAAGGAACTAGGACCCAACTTTTCAGCAATAAAAAATGGCCCAAGCCATAAATTCTGAAACTTGATGTGCTCACCCTTTCCTTTGTGTGGTTTGTCCCACTTCAGGATGAGATTGCCTACTTCAAAATTCCTATCAGAAGCAGAATTAGAATCGAACCAGCTTTTAATCAGTTGTTGATGTTGATCTAGTTTACACTTAGCTTGGGTTCTTACTTCTTCTAAATTCATCAAAGAATTAATACGGATTTCTAAAGGGGGACAATTTTCTTCTTCGTCTTTTTGTGACAATTGAAGCGAAGGAAGAAGAATGTGAGGTGGCAGAATGGCTTCTCTGCCATAAACAAGAAAAAAGGGGGAATTACCTATAACGGCTTTGGCTGTTACCCTATCATCCCACAATGCATTGTGCTAGTTCTTGTGATTATCAGCCACGGTTCTCTTGATAATTTTGATCAAGTTCTTGTTTGTTGATTCTGCTAAGTCGTTGCCCTGGGGATAGTAACTAGCAGAATACTTCAGTTTTATTCCTTTCTCCAAAGCAAACTCACTCATCTCAAGAGAAGAAAAGTATGAAGCGTTATCAAAGACAAGACAATCAAGGATACCGAAACGAGTGATGATATTTGAGTTTAGAAAAGCGATCACCTGACTTGTGTTAACGGTTCTTAACGCGGCGGCTTCAGACCATCGAGTAAAATAATTAGTGCTTGTCACAATATACTTGTGTTGTTGTGAGGATGGGGGGTTAATAGGACCTATGATATCAAGGCCCCATTGTTGGAAAGGAGAATCAACTGAAACGGGTTGCAAGGGGAAGGCAGATTTTTGCAACTGCCCTGATGCTTTCTGACAAATGACACATTTATGGCACAAGGCATGGGCGTCCCTAAAAAGCGTGGGCCAGTATTAACCGGCTCTTAAAACCTTATGAGCAGTGGTGTCGCCACCGAAGTGACCACCAACTTCTCCTGCATGCAACTCAAGAAAGACTTTTTCTGCTTCGTCCTTTTCAAGACAACACATCAGTACGTCGTCAAAATTCTGACGAAACAGTATACCGTTAACTAGATGAAAGGACGCAGACTTTAGTCTCAATGCTCTTCTTTTGGTGAGGTCAAGGTGACGGGGTGTTGATCCATGTTCAAGAAAAAATCTAATATCGTCGTACCAAGGACTTACGAGGTTTTGTGCACAACAAATCAAAATTTGATCGCGTTGTTCTAGGTTTGACGTATCACTAACTTCTTGTTTTTCAGTTTCTGAATCAACTACCAACTTACACAACCCTTGGCCTCTCACAATCTATGCTGGGGTGATGTCTAAGTCATACTCCTGCAAGGAGGTGACCCAGTTGGCTCTCTTCTCTCCTAACTCCTTTTTCACTAACAAGTTCCTTATGGCAGGGTAGGGAACAATGACCTTCGTCCTTGACTTCAAAAGATAGGACCAAAAATGCTTAACTGCTTTGAAAATAGCATAGGCTTGCCGATCGACTGCTGGGTAGTTAAGTTTAGCACCTTTGAAAGCAGATCTCATAAAGGCGATGGGTACTTCGTTGTTCTCTAAATTCTTCTGAGTTAGGACTGCGGCATAGGAACGATCAGAGGCAAAAGTATAGAGTGTAAAGTCTTGAGAGAAATCAGGGCTCATGAGAGACGGAATGTCTATTATGGCCTTCTTTATAGCATTGAAAGCTTGGTTTTTTGTAGGTCCCCAGTGATATTGGGTGTCTTTCTTAATCAGACTTTGGAGAGGCCTGACCATTTCGGAGAAGTTGGGGACAAATCTTCTCACGAAATTAATCTAGCCTAGGAAAGACTGCATGGATTTTTTGGAGGTAGATGGGGGGAGTTTAGTGATGAATTGAGTCCTTTCAGGGTAAATAACCATTCCATCACTAGACACAATGAATCCTAGTAATTTACCCTGTTCTACTGCAAAGATGGACTTCTTGGGGTTCATGAGATGTCGTATTTACGACATCGTAGTAAAACGACTTGTAAGTGAGCTAGATGATTGTCTTTGTTTTTAGAATAAATGGTCACATCATCTAAGTAGACTACTACAGAGTGATTGATTAAGCCTCTAAAAGAAATGTCCATTGCTCTCTGAAAGGTAGCACCAACATTAATCAACCCAAAGGGCATTTTGCGATAAGCATAAGTGCCCCACGGGGTACGTAAGGTAGTTTTTAGTTGGTCTGGCGGAGACATCAAGACTTGGTTGTATCCAGAGAAACCATCCAGTAAGGATAGCCTCTCGGAACCAGATACTTGTTGAAGGATCTGTTCCATGGGTGGGAAAGGATAATTATCTTTGTCAGACGCTTTGTTGAGGTTTTGGAAATCGACACAAAGTCGAATTTCCCCATTTTTCTTCCAAACTGGGACGAGGTTGGATACCCATTGAGTGTGTCTAACAGGAAAAATTATTTTATCACTTAGGAGTTTATTCAATTGTTTTTGAACGATCGGTTCTAGTTTAGGATGCATTTTCCTCAGTTTCTGTTGGAAGGGTAAAGTTTGGGGCTTCATCGGGATGACATGCTGTATAATATTAGGATCAAACATTTTAAGATCATCGTAAGTCCATGCAAAGACATCCTTGAATTCTTTAAATAATTTAACAAAAGCATCTTTTTCTTGTCTAGAACATCCCAAGCCTAGATTGATACACTGAGGATTTTCGCTAGTCCCTAAATTGACTTTTTCATAAGACAATGAGGAACTATTGGTTTTGCAATTGACCGTCTTTTTAATTTTATCTTCAAAATCATAAAACTTTTCTAATCTAACAACAGATTTGGGTATGAAATTTACCATGTCCAATAGAGCTTCAGGAGATTTCAGATTAGGTATTACCGTAAAGTTGTGCAAATTTCCGTCGTGCATTTGTTCATCTATCACTACGCCTTGAAAGGTTTCTTCCATATGCAGAAAGTTAATGATCTGTTGATCATCGTCAAATACTCTCTAGTTTGTGATATTATCAGGAACAGATGGTCGAAACAATAATTCCACGGAGAATGTGTTTGGGGATAAGCCTTCTGTAGGAAGAAGTTTAGAGGCTATATTAGCTAGTAGATCTGCTTCAGCATTATTTAATCTAGGAATGGAATTTATATTAAAAGAAGAAAATTTGTTCATTAGATTCCATACCTCAGACTGGTAACCTTTGAGATGCGGGGAAAGACAGTGTATAGACTCTCTTACCTGTCTGACCACTATTTCAAAGTCGCCAAATACAACCAGATTTTGAATGTGCATGTCTAAGGCTTTCCTGAGACCTTGTAGTAAAGCCTCATATTCTGCAGTATTGTTAGTACATTCAAATTCTAGCCTACAAGCCAATAATGTCTTGTTACCTGCCGGATCGATAATGATGTAGCCTGCACCAGCTCCTTCTTTAGACTTGGAACCGTCGAAATATAGAGACCAAATTTGGTTTCCATCGGGCTCATGAGACTGTTGCATAGAAGCTGTTGGTTGCATACATGGTATGATCTCAGATTGTTGTTCAGGATTGTTGATAGGTGAAACCTCAGCCATGAAATTTCTGAAGAAGGTGTCCATCCTTTGGACTTCAGGTGAATCAGCAGGAGGTGTGTATGGTTCATCGGGGGCATTCAAGTCTGTGACCGTGAACTTAAGGTAACTCTCACGATTCACTCTGATCTTGTTGGGTTTACCGTTTTCTGGAAGCCATAAGTGAGACCAGTCCGTTGCGAAGTAATCGTGTAGCTGCTCCGACCAGTGCCTGCTCAAAAATAGACCATACACTTCTGGAATATCCACCATCATTATATCAATAACCTGATGAACCTTTGGGTTAGACGATAATCTAATCAATACATTTTTCAGTTCGCCTATAACTTTAACATTTGTTCGATCAAGTTGTATGATTTTCAAAGAAGATGGTTCTACTTCAGCGTTAATCTTTTGGCAGACAGACCAAGGCATCACATTTGACGATGCTCCTGAGTCAACCATACAATTATGCACATTTCTATTGAAGATTTCGAAAGTTAAAAGAAAAGGAGGTACATTCTTGCGAGTACTTAGAGTAGTAGCTTGTGGTTTCTTACTCGCGGTTTCTAATGCTACTTTATCTACATCATTTGTGTTATTTACATTATTTACATTACTTACATTATTTACAGGTGCTACAGGAAGGCTTCCTTTATCTTGAGGATCAGGATTATTTTTTGTGGAAGTCTTTTGCGGAACTTTTCTTTGCACAACCTTGTTACCATTTGAATTACCATTCTTGCCATTTTCCGAAATATTTTGCAACATCTTCTGTAACAAAAATGGAAACTTCAACAACTCATAAATGGAAATATTAGCCCTTAATTTTTTTAGATCTTCAACAACATCATAATCTAATTTAGGAC
>JZKD02S1782456.1:263947-288916 GCA_000966675.3 Picea glauca
TTCAATTAATGGAATACAAATTTCTGCAAAAACTTTTGTAGAAGACTCTTCATAATAAGAGGCTTGATCTTCTGATGGCTTCTCTTCTGGCTCTATCTGTTCGACCTCCTACATGCAATATTCATAATATTCTTTATTCCCAAATAGAACCTCCAATTTGATCCATAATTCATTTGGAGTTAATCCTTGTGATTCTTCATATACTTGATGGAAAAGTTCGGGAGAAACATACATGTCGATACTTCCTATGGCCATATCTTGTCTATTGAGAAAGACAGTTTTCTCATCGGAAGAATCAGGCTCTACTTCTATTTCCATAGTAATTTGGTACAAGCCTGTGCTTCTAAGATAAAGTAGAATTTTTTACTTCCATTCCAAATAGTTATGAGGTGTGAGAAATATTTCCGGTGAATAATCCAACTTTTCGTTGTCTTCAATCTTTTGTATCTCCAAAAAATGATTTGGTGTAGCTTTTTCTTAGTAGTCCGTCAGATATGATACCATTTAAATGTGTTGAACCTGCACAAAATATATCTAGCTAGAAAATACTACACACATTTGCAGAGAGAAATTGAGAAAGAAGAAGCAAGATAGAAAGAATGGAAGAATTCTCATTAACCATATTCTACACTCAAAGAGTGAATAATTTACAATAGATATAGGATACATGAGTAACTAATGAGACATAGTGGTGGTCTATATTGATATGGACACACACCACAAGTTACAAGATTAAACTGCCACCTAGTCTAGTCTCTCAGGCAGTTACGTGAGTGAATTGCCACCTAGATGAGTTAACTAGTCAATTAGTCTTCAGTTAACTGACTGAAAAAAGAGTAGTGAGTTGGTGATGATCCTAATGTTGCATGGTGACAAAACCAATGCAATGTCTAAACTCAAATCAACTAGTCAAACTGAAGTGTCAACTAAAAGAGAATATTTTCCAGGTGGAATATTCTCCCCTAAAATATAGGAGACTGGATAATGACTAATTATGATTAATAAACAAGGAAAAACCTTAGGAAAAATAAATCCTGTGTGTGTGTGAAGTAACTCCAACATTTTTGTCTTCCCCTATTCTCCACAGTCAACGCATTACCTGATTTTTCACGTGTGCTTTTCTGTCGCATTTCCTCCCTAAGGATAACACCAACAACATCATCAAATTTTAGAGTGTTTGAACCGGAGACAAAGTTACTTATAGCCATGAACAAGCCATTACAACTTTCTGGAAATTAGCACAAGAATAGAATAGCCCCGACCTCATCATCAAATTCCACTTTTATAGAACTTAGCTGATTAGTAACTATATTAAATTCATTTAAATGATCTGCAACATAATCACCTTCTGACATATTCATGTTAAATAATATCTTCATTAGAAATACCTTATTGGATTCTGAGGGTTTTTCCTATAGTTTATTCAATGCGTCCATCAACTCCTCCATTGTCTTTTCTTTTGAAATATTGAAACCCATTGATGTTGCAAGGATCAGTTGTATCGTTCCTAGTGTCTTTCTATCAAGAACCTCCCATTCTTCGTCCTTCGTGGCCGTCGGATTATTTCCTATTCCACCAAATGGTAGGAATAGATAATTCTGATATAAATAATCTTCCATATGCATCTTCCACAACTGGTAGTTTTGGTCGTTAAATTTCTTGACCCTAAACTTCCATCTTCTGCCATTTCTCCCACTCGAACTAGGAAACCTCTTTTCTTGTGATTTAACTTTTGCTCTGATACCAATTTCTAGAAAAAAAGGATCGCGAAGAAATAAAAGAAAATAAATGCATAAATAAAACACAAAAGATACACAATACAATAGAGACACAGATAATGTGGTTCACCAAGTGTGGGCTATGTCCACCAAGGGAATTGTCAGGACCTTCCTTATTATTATATAGGAAATGAAGAGATACAACCTACAACACACCTGTTGTAAATTCATCTT
This sequence comes from Picea glauca, assembly GCA_000966675.3. Lineage (NCBI taxonomy): Eukaryota > Viridiplantae > Streptophyta > Pinopsida > Pinales > Pinaceae > Picea > Picea glauca. The sequence goes on from JZKD02S1782456.1 coordinate 265,900, forward strand.
CTTTCTCTCACAATATCCTCACTCAGAATACAATAATCACACACTTACCCAACTGCAATACAATTCCATCATTAAAGAGGGTTTCCTTCTAAGGAAAAAACCCTAAAATAACTTCTATTGTCAGATCTAGAACCTTATAATGAACGGTCCATATTAACTACAAAATTCAATACCCCCCCACGTGGAGGGGTGTAGAGTCTTCTGGGGTGTACAGTCTTCATGGGGTGTAAACACACTTGAAAAAACATACCTATGAATCAGGAAGATAATTAGGCTCCACAACCAACAAGTCTTGGATTTCTTTGTAGCAATATATCCTATCACAATTGATTGCCAAATGCCATATCCCTGTGCCCTAAAAAATGTTTTCATCCTTTCACTCCAATGCTCATACTTTATACCACTTTGACCATAAAACAATGGTACTCCATTCATAGTGTACTCCATGATCCACCTTCCAGTCAAGGATGATTTTAAGGATGCAAATTTATATTAAAATTTAGAAACCTGGGCTAATCTTACTAGTCCTTAATATTCAAAATGTAAAAATTGTGGCCATAGTTTTATAAAATATTCAAATTTATAAGGATTTTATATAGTTTGTATAAAATTATGGTGATTTTTAAGGTAAAATAATTTTATTCTATGGAATGTGGGCTAATCAGTTTTAGAAAAAATGGAATTTGGAAAATTATTTTTTGGGAAAAACCATGGAAAATTAGCCCATTTGTGAAGTTTATCCCCTAAAATCATCTATGCTTCCAATAGTTAAATTGTTTCCTCAAGGAACCTACTCTGATACCAATTTTTTGAATACTGAGAGGGGGAGTGAATCAATATGAACACTTTATACCATTTTTAACCACAATATATATTCTTTCACTTTATCAACAATGTTAAACTATTTATCATCAATGTATCATCTATGATTGCATTCAATATATATCATAATCATGTAATCATAAGAAACATCACATAAAGAACATAATACACCAGTATTTACGTGGAAACCAAAATGGGAATGCATTCATAGGAAGCACTAACTTTCCAATTCTCTAACTGCAACTAGAGGGAGGCTAAAAATCCCTAAATTCTTTGGCTTCAACCAGAAGGAGGATACAAATCCCTGAATTCTTTGGCTTCAACCAGAAGGAGGATACAACCCCTTTAGTTCTCTGACTCCAATGAGAAGGTGGATACAACTACCAAGTTATTATGTTCCAAGCTAATGGATGCTCTGACTCCCTGATTCTCCCATTCCAATTGGAAGGAGGATACAACCCTCTTTCCTTACCTCGTCCTATCACCCTGAAATATATGTGTAGACAAACTATCCTTACTACAATCACTGCCACTATAACTATTACTACCACTGTCAGCAACATGTAACTTACCAACTTGTCATTGTATCCAACCTGTCATTTTCAATCGATCATTGTCACAACAACCTATCCAACCAATCAATATCTCATCCACGACACTAGATCCACTCTCATCCATATGAAACTCATTCCAATATCACCAAGATCATATCTCAAACCATATCCTCAACATCACCAACACATGCCTCTACCAAGCATGTACCAGCATCACCACATACCATAAAATGATATCTGTCTCAGCCAAGTACTAATCTTATACCATGCATCAACCTGTACCATCAACAAGTGCATCAACCATGCACCAACACATGTATCATCAAAAATTGTACCATACCATGTGCCAACCATGTACATCAACAATGTACATAAACACATGTACCATACCATGTACCAAGAATGTACTACACCAAGTACATCAACCATGCAAAATACCAAGTACATCAGCCATTCATCAATGCCACCAAGGAATGTCTCATACATATACCAAAAATATATCTCAAAATGTTCTCAATATCTAATATGCTCATCAAACCATGTGCCTTAACCATATACCATATCACTCATGATATGTCTCAATCATTCCATCCACCACGTACCATAATATTTCATCAATGAAGTTCCTCAACAAATTACCAAACAACCAATATCATATACCAGGTATATTCGCTAACCATTCACCTAAGATGCACCTCAAGCATGTGCCAATGCCTCAACGATATACCAAAGACTTGCTTCAAGCATGTACCATAACATATCAACATGTAACCCTAAAAACATGCATGTAAACATACCTATAACTCTATAATATACCTGGTGTATGTGATCAAAGACCCGCAAACCTTCATCAACTTCAACAACGAGAGAATAACATATTCATAAAACTTTACCTTAGTCTCACGAGAATAGTTTTTGGATTACTCACAAACCCTAAATTTCAACGAGAATAACTTTGTACTTGTAATGAATAAAGGTATGAAACTTGTAATCAACATTAATCTATATCTTCTATGAAATTAATCCAAGTTTCACTACTTGGAACATCCCAAAAAAGGATTTATAGAAAAAATGGTAGACCTTTCTGAATTTTGGATTATTCTATAGAGCTAACTTGCAGAGCATGCCACGTGCCGAATATTTGATATCTATATCTAAAAATCATAAAAATCATAATAAGGAATGTAATATATCCAATTCATTTGGTCCCACTAAATTTTGATATTCTATGAATAATTTATGATCTTTTTACTCGAAACACCTGTTTGAGACTAGTTCCAGGTCTAGCTATAAACCCTATATTCTACAGAGTGTATCTCCCAAAATGAAATGACCCAGAAGCTGAAATTTCTACATCCCTTGATATTTTTTCTCAATATCCTATAGGTTTCTATATCTTAATCATTCTATAAAATATGTTCTAGAGAAAATGGTAATATGACCTGTAGATAACATACATTAGAACACATCCTCACAAGAATCCATCCTCCCTTGGACTTTTTCCTTTATTTACTTCAAATTCCCTTTGAAAAACACCTCAAATATCCTTCTTTCCCTCAGATACAAATCACTTGAGTTTATGTTACAAATCAACTCCTAGGTGTCTTATTTATACTATATTTGGCACCCTCCTTTTAGGGCCAACTTGACACAAATAAAATTCAATTTCGTTTTTAATGATTATTTCATTTGGGCCTAGTTTACCAAAACCATCTTTAATATTTATTGCAATGAGTTTGAAGTGTAACTTATTGTTTGGAACACATTTATCCTTTAAATAATGGCTTGTAATTGACTAGGGCTTCTTGCCCATTCTTCAGAACTTCCAACTTCAAAAGGCCATGTCTCCCTCACCACGAGGAACCACGTGGCATACCACATATCACCAGATAATTCCTGTTGTTCTTTAAATCCCTGTTTTTGGTTGATTCCACTTCTTAAGGAATTTTCATACTTTCTAGAATTTTCTTCATCTTCCCTATATTTTTTTCATGTCTGTTTTCCTCAACATATTGTTATATCCAAGTCCTGTCTCATTAGTAGGTGATATTTGTTTGTTGTGAATTTCATCTAACTTTTTAATAATTCTTTCAAATTTCTTCAACTTTTCTAGTGTGAACATCGGTTCTTTTCTTGAGTGATCCAATTATTCTTTTAATTTCTCATGATCTTCAATCTTCTTATCTAACTTCTCCTTCAAACTATTAATTGTATTTTCAAGCTCATGATTATTTTCTTCACAATTTTGAATTCATCTTTTAACTCTTTATTTTTGTTTCTAAGCTTGATATTTTTTTCTTCAACATGATTGAATTTTTCAAGACTCTCTTCATTTTCGTGTTCACATTCTGTGATGTCTTTGCTTCCCCAAAAAAGTTATATGTTTGTTTCTTTGGTCTTTTCATCAGAATCTTCTTCAGAATTGATTTCCTTTATTTCAGAATTTTTTTGGTCATCATTCTGAGTCTCTTAAGTTATGAAGAGGAATTATCTTATATCCCTTTCTTTTCCATCTCTTACATCTAAAGAATTTTTTTCCTCGGAGTAAAGACTCTTTTTATTGTGGAATATTTTATTTTCTTCAAAAGGACATTTCTTAGCATAGTGCCCTATTCTACCACAATTGAAGCATTTAAAAGGTAACTTACCTTTGTATTTATCATTTCCTCTATTGAGACTCCTTAAAAAATGTGCTTTGTTCTTTTTCATTTGATTCATCGCTCGATATTTATTATACCTTGTGTTCTTTGTTCCTTATTTTATTTGTGGATTTAAAAGTTGCTTCTTTATTTGGTTGTTCATTTTCTGTGTCTGTTTTCATTTCATATGCTGTGAGGTTCCTATTCCTATGTAGTTCATCCATTATCATTTTGGTCAAAACCCTAGTTTATTCAATAGCCAAGACCTTGACATCATATCTCAAATGAAGTGATCACGACACTTTCTTTACAACCAAGTATTCTTTGAATTATTCTCCTAATCCTCTAATGGAATTGGCAACTTCATATACTATGAGTAAATAGGTTGCAATATATTATTTTTCATTCATCTTCATATTTTCAAACTATGCTCTATGTCGTTGAAGCTTGACCTACTTGAATTTTGGATCACCTTCATAAATATTTTGAAGTTTATACCAAACCTCTTTAGTTGTGCTACAACCCATTACCTTGATAGAGATAATTGGTGTCAATCCACTTATGATAACATGCCTATCCTTTGAATTATAACTCATTAATTTCTTCTCATTTGGTTCAATTGGAGTTTTCTTTGGAAATTTATAGCCATTAACAGGTGAGAGACAAATATCCACTCCTAAAGTTGTCAAGTAGGTTTGCATTTTTTTTCTCCAGTATAAATAATTGTTTCCATAAAATGGTGGAATCCCATTTGGAATGTGACCTTCCATTTTTGTTAACGATCTTCCTTCTAGTGATTAGACTGTTCTGAAGGTAACCTTCTCTGATATCAATTATTGATACTAGGAGAGGTGATGAATCAGTATCAAGTACAATTTAGCACTTTTGAAACTTTAACTTTCCAATCAAATAAATGTAACACCTCGCTCTTGCGATCACATGTTAATGACATATTATTTGAGGACACTTGCATGAAATTGGTCTAGTTATAGTACATGGTTGTGGTTTTTCTTATGGATTTTTATGATGATGTTGATGGATTATGAATTTATGCTATTTATTATATGTGTATTGACATCTATTATTTATGAGTTTCCATGAATGTGCAAGACACTTGATGGATTTTGGATGTTGAGAGAATCAATGGGCCGCCTTGGACTTTGGATTGAGTCAAGGAGTGGATTGTATTGGTTTGAGTATTTCATTTATTCATATGTGACATATGATCATTTATGGTATGATTTTATATATGGATCATTAGCAATGTGTCGTTGATGGATGCAAGCTAACGAATTCTTGATAATCTAACTCACATAAGGAGTAAAGGGGTCATGCACATAGACCATATATTGAGGGAGAGGTGTGGTAGTGTCCCTGTCATAACCTACTAGCACTCTTGTCGTGGCTCGAATTGTAGGTTAACGATTACCTAGTTCAAGAGGTCCACAATGTCATGAGGGCAAACTTAGACAATTGCTCACGAATATTTTTAAGGGGCGCACAATAAGGGAGAGTCCTTATTACTTAGAAGCCCTTAGTCTCTCAGAAGGTCACCCAAATGGAGTGTTGACTCCATGGGTTGGACAACTACCAAAATCAGTCAAAGGTGAGTGGCACCCTTGGAGCACGAAGTACATCTTGAAGTGCACGTCGTGAAAGTAACACTTGAGTCAATGAATATAGGTGGCCTAGAAAACTTTGAGCGAATATTTAAACCTTGTCGGAATTATTTAATTAATTAAGGATTGAAATTATCAATTTTAAATCCTAATCGAAAGTGTAAGCCTATTTAAAATTTAAGCCTAAGTCTAAGCTTGGTCAAAATGCTAAAACTAAATTACAAATTAAATAAAATCAGAAAGAGGTAAATCAATTCAAGAAATTAAGAAAGTTGAAATAAGTCTAAAGAATTAATACAATACACATGTGTGAAAAAAACACCAAATTGGAATTTAAGATAAGAAAGGAATAAAGCATAAAAGAATGTGTACAGATAGAGAAGTATCTAGAGTCTACTTAACACTAGTCTAACTAGAGAATAATTTTATTTTAACTCAACTCAGATTTAGAAAGGCGTCAATCATTAATTGAGAATAAGTGGAATGAAGAGACAACTAGGAGTGATTTAAGGAGCGATTTTAGAAGAGGTGAGAGAAATTGAATTTAATTAAAATAAATGGTGGATTTACTTGTGCAACTAAGGGAAAGAGAGATAAGTGTAAGGGAAAAACAAGTATAATTTATTTAAATTAAAAAGTGAATTAATTGTGCAAGGGTAAAGTTATGCTGCAAAATTTTTGACTAATTTTACTTGTGAGAGTTGGGATACACAGCTTGAGAGAGAGTGGTATCTCTACCATGTGAGCAAGGCAGGGAGCTAAAGGATTTCTGGTTGTGTGTGTGTGTGTGGCTCCTTTGCGGATCAAGGGGCTAAGGGGGAAGAAGAGTACCCCAAGCATTGGCTAGAGGTACTTGTGAAGTCACATGATTAGCAAGTTGTATTAAGTTTAAAATTTTGTATATTGTTCTAGAAAATTTGTTGTAAGATGTAAAGGATTTCTCGTTTGGAATTTGTCAATGTCCCTTATGTTTTATGTAATTTATAAGGGGACAATAGTATGGCTTCCATCCCATTTATAACTTAAAATAATAGAATGTCTTTATTCGCTGACCTGCATTTACAAATACTTGGAAATATACTTGTTGTGGCAGTCTATATTGTATACACCCCAGAATACAAATTGGGACATAAATACTACACAATCGCTACCGATTGATCAGACCTTCTGGAATTATTAAAGTTTAAAAATGATACCTTTGGATATTCAGGCCGAGTGAACGATGGTGATAATATCCAAGACATAATTTATGTATTACTTTCCTTAAGGAATGCGTGGATTATTGATTGAATCTGTGTTTGAAAAGGTATTGATATGTTTGATAGTAAGCAATTTTTAAATCTAAACGTCAAGCTCCCGATACGATATCTTAGTTAGTTATTCCATATACATTTGCAAAAATATCTCTTTCATGGTTGCTTTTATTTGAATAAACCGATCTAGATCTAAACTTATATACTATACATTGAAGAGGAACAAGAAGATTATTTTCAAAATGTTGTTGCCTTGAGATAGGTTTATTCTATTTGAAAAATTCATGGAACAAATCATTACTTGAGGAAAATCTCTTTGTTTATGAGGAACTTTTGCTACAGTCTGGATCTGCGTTTTCTTTGCCTGGAATATGCCAAGCGAACCTCATAACATTAAGTTGTGTTTTTCTTTAAAATTGCCTCAACTCTTTTCAGAATCCGTTCTTTGATTTTGTTGGGACTTACATCATTGTTTTCATAGTATTCTCTGCATTTTTTCTTTAAAAGTACCTCGACGTTTTTCAAAATCCGTTCTTTGAGTTTATTGGGACTTAAATCATCGTTTTCTTAACATTCTATTCATTTTTTCTTTAAAAGTCCCTTAACATTTTTCAAAATCCGTTCTTCGATTTTGTTGGGACTTGCATCATTGTTTTCATAGCATTCTGCGTTTTTGCTTCAAAATTCCCTCAGCGTTTTTTGAAATACACTCTTCAATTTTTGTTAGGACTTACATCATTTTTTTCATAGTATTCTTTGCGTTTTTCTTTTAAAGTCCCTCAACCTGTTTCCTGAATTCGTTCGACGATTTTCCTGGGACTTGCATAATCGATTTTCATAGTATTACTCTGTGTTTTTCCTTACGTCACTCCTCGTTTTCATTGAACTAATCTATGTTTTTTTAGGGACTTCCACTCAGCGTATCTCATACATATTACCCTGGGTTTTTGCCATAAATTCATTCAACGATTTGCTTGGATTCTACTTAGCGAGTTTCCCTTTCTCTGCGTTTTTTCCCGGAATACACAACGATTCTTTTACATTTGTCTCTTCCAAAGTTCCATTCCTTCAACGGTCGGATGTGCCCATACTTTGGTGAATCTCACCTAGAGATAACCCTCCTTCCGATTGGAATGTCTGGTCGTTTCTATTCAAGGAAGCCTTGATGTTAAACCACTACCCCTCCTTTACCTTTTATGCTCGTGGCCTTCTTTTGTTGTTTCCATGTCATTGGCATTTTGGTGTACTTGAAAATTCCCTAAGAGGACTTCAACTTAAGAAATTTTTATACAGTTACTTGTTCTCATTTCCCAAGTCCTCATGTCAATGGGTTAGTCTAGTTGCAATGAGAGTGGTCTTTTATTAATCCCCTTAATGGATGTAAAAATAAGCATTTGATTGTTGAGTGTTTTATTCATTGTGATTAATTTAAAATGACACTAAAAATTCATTCTTATTCATATAAATATCGTATGGAAGATGATAATCATGATGCTCTTATCATGAGTATTAGAAATGAATGGGTTTTAATTTATATTAAGTTATTATGAGGAAGTATTACTTTAACAAGTCTGAGATTATAAGTTAATAGTAAACTAATATTTTATCAATTTAAATATTATTAAGATATCAAGAATTTATGGCATGACATTTCCATTGGATATCTAGGAATTTATGTCATCCATTATATAATAATACTTATCCATTATGGTTGTTATTATGATGATGTATCATGGGCAAGAAAAATATAAAATTTAAGAGAAAAATATAAAATTTAATAGTTAAAATTAGGTATATTAATAACATTTCAAATTACTTAAAAAAAACTTCTAATCAAGTTGTTATATATTAATAATTAATATATCCTTCCTTATGTTGATATTTTTGTACCTAACATCAAATAGTAAGGTAAAATGGTTTTATGGTAGGATTGATTGAAATGTAATTAATTAATTAAAATAAGTTGTCATTATTAAATAAGTAGACTCGTGGAAATAAATACCATTGGAACATATTCCCATTGGAGGGTAATGCTTAGTATTTTTCATGCTTAATTTATTTAGTAACTAGAATACTCGTGCACCATTAATTATGTGAATGCATGACTTTTTTAGAAATTTGTTTACTTGACACCATGAAAATAAAATTGATGATTGCTAGTGCACCATGAAAATAAAATTAATGATTACTCTTGCACCATAAAAAAGGGTTGATGTATGACTGTTTAGTAGTTAGATTCTCTTGCACCATTAAATTAATATTGATGTTGATTTATTTGGTAATTATAGTACTCTTGTTCCATGATTACTTGATAAGTGAGATTGATTATTGATCTAATTGGATTTAAGCTTGATTGTATTAGTGGGATTTATATACCTCCTTGTTCCTCAAAATAGTCGCCAACCCTAAGACCTTAAGTGTTCAAAATCAATCATATGATTCATGGGATTAAGTGTTGCTTATGTGTCCTAGAGGTCCTAACCTTGTAGGGTAGAGTGGGCAGGTAGTTCGTTGTTATTCAGTGACGTTGTTGATCATTTGTTGTATTTTCTTTATTTGATCATGTTATGTTGAATAACGTAGTTCTTTATGTTTATGCATGGTTTATGTTTCATTGTTAATTATGTTAATGTGTCGAATGTGTCATTATTAATTTATGATGATGTGTATATTGTGATGTTATTAATTGTCATGGTGATTCTATTATCCTAATGCAATTTATTTTTTTACCTTTTATACATCATTGTTGTGTCATAACGAAGGGGATGTTACATATGGTATCAGAGTGAGGTTCAACCAAGAGACTTGGGATCATTACGTTTTCTGCTATATTAAGCACTTGATTAATAACTTATCACTAACTAAAATTGAAATTTGTCCATGTAGGTAATCATGGTTAGAGGACATCGTGGAGGTAGACGACGTGGTGCTAGGGGAGGAGGTGTGATGCCTCCAATAGCATCCACGCCAGAGGAGTCTAACCGCCAAGGAGAAGAACAAGCCATTGGATAGGAGAAGATTGTTGTGGGGGATGTGGTTTGTTTGATGAGGTCCTTTTAGAAGATGTCAAAGGTCTTGATTAACTAACTAGATAGAGTTGAGGCCAGGGTGCCTGTACCCAATGAAGGTCCATAGCGCACTCTAGCGGGTAGAGGTAGCATTCACAGAGAACTCGAGAAGGTTAGGTTTCTCGAGTTCATGGGTGCCACGGACGGCTCAACCGTTGAGGCTTGGTTGGAGAAAATGGCGATGTGTTTCACACGTTGCGAATACACCTCCAACATGAAAGTTCACATGGTGGTATTTCAACTGAAGGGGAGCATTCTTCTATGGTGGAAGATGCTCCTTCCTCAACTGAACATGGACATCGAATACGTGTCGTGGGAACTTTTTGAGGAGCGGTTCCAAGAGAGGTATTTATTAGAGGAATTCATTAAGCACCATCTCTATGAGTTCAATGGCTTACGACAGGGTGGTCATATGGTTTCTAAGTATGAGGCCTGATTCATGGAGATGCTTAGGTATGCTCCACATATGAACACCGAGAAGATAAAGGTCAACAAGTTTTTCTTCATCCTTAACTTCAACATTCGTGTGAAGGTGAGGATCCTAATACCTCAGACGTTGCACGAGGTAGTCCAGAAGGCCCTCATAGTTGAAGAAGAGATGACCAATGGGTGTCAAGGAAAGTCTCTTGCAAGACTGATGAGACAGATGACATCAGGTGCACGGTAGCATCAGACACCAGCCATACATATGTTGGGGTATTGAGATACGTTGAGAGGATCCATGTTCATGACACCACGACAATCAGATCCTCATCAGAGGCCTCCCTATAGAGTACCATCCCATCAGCATCAACAACGTCACCCACAACAACATCAGTTTAGGCCTGTTCCATAGAACATATAAGGATTTTAGGTTGGTAGGCTAGAAACTTCTACATCAGGGACCAGGAGTATTGGACTGAAGATCGGATGTTAGACATGTGGAGAGCCACATTACCAGTGAGATTGTTCGGTTGAGAATGTCAGAGTGGTCGGGTCAATGGGACACACTACAGTTGGATATTTGGGAAAGGCCCATAGGATCCATGCAGCGGTGAATAACCACCAGGTCAAGCACCAATCCATTGTGCTCGAGACATTATGTACCATCGTCAAACAAACTTTTAGTATTTTTATAGATCTCAGTGCTACAGAGAGATTTATTTCTAGTGCAGCGATGAAAATAATTAAGGTAAAGGAAGTCGAATAAGATGAGTATAGATATGTAGAAATGGTTTCAGGTGCCAAACAGAAGGTTGGAGGAAGGGTTACATACTATCGCATTAACTTGGAGGATTTTGTAATTAAGTCTGACCTGTATGTCACGATCTTAGGATTGTATGACATCATGATCGGTATGGACTGGTTGGAATCACATGAAGTGATACTCAACTTTAAGATGAAACAATTGAGTTTGAATGATGATGAGGGATAGAGAAGGGTGATTGTGGGAAGAAACCAAAGAGTTTCCTTGAGGTTCATTTCTTCCCTATAGATACAGAAGAGCATGTGCAACAGATGTAAGTTATATGCAATATTAGCGCTAAATAACAAGGGAAGGGCGAAAGGATTAGAAAACCTTTCGGTAGTACGAGAGTTTGTTGACGTGTTCCCAGATGAGTTACCAGGTTTTCCACCTGAAATAGAGTTGGATTTTACCATTGACTTGAAACTTGGAACTGAACCGATAGCAAGAATGTCTTATCGGATGTCAACGCATGAGTTATGGGAATTGAAAATGTGACTGAAGGATTTGTTGGACATAGGAATTATACGTCCAACTGTGGCACCATGGGGTGTTCTTGTTATTTTCATAAGAAAGAAGGATGGGTCTTGGAGACTCTATATTGACTACCATCAATTGAGCAAGGAAACGATCAAGAGCCAGTATTCGTTGCTAAGAATATATGATTTGTTTGATCAAATGAAAGGCACGACGATGTTTTAAAAGATCGACTTGAGATCAAGTTACCACTAGTTAGGAATTGAGGAGGACGATATTCCTAAGACCACATTCAAGACAAGGTTCAGACACTATGAGTTTATCGTTTTACCATTTGGACTAACAGATGCCTCGAGGGTATTCATGATCTTGATGAATGGTGTGTTTAGCGAATACTTGGAGAAGTTTGTTCAAGCATTCATTGATGACATATTGATATATTCTTGGATGACATAAGAACATGATGAACATTTGCGCTTAGAACTACAGTTCTTATGGGAACACAAATTATACGAGAAAATTTCGAAATGATCCTTCTACCAATCAAAGATTCATTACTTAGGGCATGTTATCTCCGGTGAAGACATCGTTGTGGATCTAGAAAAGGTAGAGAATATTATGGAATGGCCTACGCTGGAAAATGTATTGGAAGTATACAGCTTTATGAGTTTACCAGGATATTACTGATTATTCGTTGAATTTTTTTCAAAGATAGAAAATCCAATCACAGAGTTGCAGAAGAAAAACAAGAATTTTTTATGGACCAAGAAATGTGAGGAAGCATTTCAAAGGTTCAAGGAATTTTTGACAACAACGTCAATACTAAAAGTCCCCGACATGGACAAGAACTCCTTGGTATGCACAGACGCATCCAAGGAAGGTTTAGGTGGAGTATTGATGCAAGATGGTCGAGAGATCGCTTACATCTTGAGGAAATTAAGAAAGCATGAGGAGAAATGCGCAACACATTATTTGGAGTTATTGACCATTGTGTATGACTTGAGAGTCTAGAGACACTATCTAATTGGATGAAAATTCAAACTAAAAATAGATCACTGTGGATTAGAACACATATTTAAGCAGAGTGACTTGAACGCATGACAAAGGCATTGGTCAGAATTATTTAGAGAATATGATTTTGAGATCGCTTACATTAAACGAATGGTGAGAAAAGTGGCAGATGTGTTGAGTTGTATACCATGCATATTATTGGTGATACCCCTTCAGACGAATCTTCTCAAAAATATTCTAACTATACAGATCGACGATGACCAGTACAAGGAAGTTAGGGAAAATATCGAACAAGACACCATGATGGTACCAAAGTTTGAAAGTTATACATTGGACAATGATGGACTGATGAGGTATAATAACATGATTTACATACTGCCTAATGACGAATTGAGAAGTTTGATATTAAGCGAAGCTCATAGAGCAGTGTACATGGCTCATCGAGGAGTCACGAAGATGAAGGCATACCTTAAGCTCTTATTCTTCTGGAGAGGAATGAAGGAAGGCATAGTTAGTTACAGGATTACTACAACCACATGCTATTCCGGAATTGAAATGGGAGGTCATTTTAATGGACTTTATTATTGGATTTCGACTAACGACACGAAGGTATGAATCAATTTTTGTGGTAGTTGAAACTCTAACAAAGAGTGCACATTTTATTCTTGTGTGTACGAATTATCAGGGACCAAACATAGCTACAGTTTTTATCAACGATATTGTAAGGTTACATGGTGTACCGAGAAGGATCATATCTGATCAAGGATCGATGTTTACAAGATGATTTTGGACTAGTTTACAAGAGGTTTTGGGAATGAAAATGAACTTTAGTACATCATATCACCTTGAGATAGAAGGGAATATAGAAAGAACTAACAAAATTTTGGAAGATATGTTACATATGTATGCAATGGACCAACATAAGTGTTGGGAAGAGTTCTTGCCACTAGTAGAATTTGTGTACAACAAAAACTATCAAAGCACCATTGAGATGGCACCGTTTGAGTTTCTTTATGGGATACCATGTCGGACGCCATTGATCTGGGATCGACTTGAAGATAGGGTCCTAGTAGGACGAGAAGCGATCCAAGAAAATGAATAAAATATTCAAACGATAAGACAAAGGATTAAAGAAGCACAAGATCGACAATAAAGTTATGTTGATGTGCATTGCATTGAGCGTAATTATGAAGTTGGCGAGCGATTTTTCTTGTGGTTGAAACCACAGAAGAGTTCAATTAAGTTTGGAAGGGTTTATAAACTCTCTCCTAGGTTTGTGGAACCTTTCGAAGTTGTGGAAAAGAAAGGATCCGTTGCCTATCAACTAGCCTTGCCTGATTCTTTGAGGTGTATGCATAATGTTTTTCATGTATCTATTTTGAGACATTATGTTAATGATCCTACACATGTGATTGACATGAGTTCCTTGTAGGTGTTGGACAAGGGAGCACTCACGGAAGAGCCAATCCATATTCTGGACCATCGCATTCAACAACTACGAAGTTGAACAATCGATCAGGTCAAGGTCCAGTAGGACAATTATAGTCCACACTCGGTTACCCAGGATGACACATATGATATGCGTCACCAATTTCATTAGTAATTGATAGTTTAGACCTATAGATATTGTCAGATACTTTATTTACTGCATATATATACTGTGCAACTTCGGGACAAATTTTAAAAGAAGAGGGGGTTTATGTAACATCCCTCTCTTGCGAGCACATGTTATTGACTTATTCTTTGGGGAAAATTGTGTGCAAGTGATCCGGTTATAGTACATGGTTGTGGTTTAGCTTATAGATTTTTATGATGATGTTGATGGATTATGATTTTATGTTATTTTTTATATGCGTATTCACATATGTTATTGATGAGTTTCCCTAAGTGTGTAGGACACTTGATAGATCGTGGATGTCAAGTGCCTCAATGGGCCTCCTTGGATTCTGGATTGAGTCAAGGAGTGGATAGTATTTGTTTGAGTATTGCATTTATGTATATGTGACATATGATCGTTTATGGTATGATTTTATATATGGATCATTGACAATGTTTCGTTGGTGGATGCAAGATGATGACTGCTTGCTAATCTCACTCACATAAGGAGTAAAAGGGCCATGCACATAGACTAGATAATGAGAGAGAGGTGTGACAATGTCCTTGTCACAACCTACTAATAGTCCCGTCGTGGTTCGAGTTGTAGGTTAACGATTACCTAGTTCAAGAGGTCAACGATGTCATGAGGGCAGACTGAGACAATCACTCACAAAGATTTCTAAGGGGCGTGCAATAAGGTGGGTTCTTTATTTCTTAGAAGCCCTTATTATCTCACAAGGTTTCCTAAATGGAGTGCTAACTCCTAGGGTTGTACAACTACCAAAACCAGTCAAAGGCGAGTGGCACCCTTAGAGCACAGTGTGCATCTTGAAAGGAAAGTCCTGAAAGTAATACTTGAGTCAATGAATCTAGCTGACCTAGAAAACCTTGAGCGAATATTTAAACCTTGTAAAATATTTAAACCTTATAAAATATTTAAACTCTTCCGAATTTAATTAATTAATTAAGGATTGAAATTATTAATTTTAAATCCCAACTGAAAGTCTAAGCCTATTTAAAATTTAATCCTAAGTATCATCTTGGTGAGAACACTAAAACTAAATTACAAATTAAATAAAATAGGAAAGAGGTAAATCAATTCAAGAAATTAAGAAAGATGAAATAATTCTAAAGAATTAATACAATACACATGTGTGCAGAAAATACCAAATTGGAATTTAAGATAAGAAATGAATAAAGCATAAAACAATGTGTATGCATAGAGAAGTATCTAGAGTCTAGCTAACCCTAGTCTAACTAGAGTAGAATCATATTTTAACTCAACTCAGATTTATAAAGGATTCATTCATTAATTGAGAATAAGGGGAATAAAGAGACAATTAGGAGTGATTTAAGAAACGTTTTTAGGAGAGGTGATGAAAATTGAATTAGGAATATATATAAAATGTTCTATTTTTCTTCTGACAACAATTAGGAAATTCCAGTTCTCTTGAATTTACACTTGGATGAATTATTGTATATTCAGACCGAGTGAACGACGACGATAATCTCTAAGACATAATTTTTGTATTACTTTCCTTAAGACATGCGCGGATTATCGATTGAATATTTGTTTGGCAAGGTATTGATATGTTTGATAGTAATCAAATATAAACCTCAAGCTCCTGATGCGATATGTATGTTAGGTAGTTATTCCATATACATTTGCAAAAATATCTCTTTCATGGTTGCTTATATTTGAATAGACCGATCTAGATCTAAACTTAAGTTGCATAACCTTAAGTTGCATTTTCCTTTAAAATTCCCTCAACGTTTTTCAAAATCATTGTTTTCATCGTATTCGCTGCATTTTTTCTTTAAAAGTCCCTCAACGTTTTTCAAAATTTGTTCTTTGAGTTTGCTGGGACTTATATCATCGTTTATTAGCATTCTCTGTGTTTTTTCTTCAAAATTCCCTCGGCGTATTTCAAAATCCGTTCTTCAATTTTTGTTGGTAATTACATCATCATTTTCATAGTATTCTCTGTGTTTTTGCTTTAAAAGTCCCTCAATGCTTTTCATGAATCCGTTCGGCGATTTTGCTGGGACTTGCATAATCAATTTTCATAGTATTGCTCTGCGTTTTGCCTTAAGTTACTCCGCGTTTTCCTGGAACCAATCTGCATTTTTGCAGGGATTTCCACTCAGCGTATCGCATACATCTTACCCTGGGTTTTTTCCATAAATTCATTTAGCGATTTGCTTGGATTCAACTCAATGAGTTTCCCTTACTCTGCATTTTTTCCTGGAATACACAACGATTCTTTTAAAATTGTCTCTTCTAGAGTTTCATCCCTTCAACGATCATATCTGCCCTTCCTTTGGCGAATCTCACCTAGATATAACCCTCCTTCCGATTGGAATGTCTACTCGTTTCCATTGAAGGAAGCCTTGATGTTCCACTACCCCTCTATTTTTTATGCTTGTGGCCTTTTTTTGTTGTTTCCATGTCGTTGGCATTTTGGTGTATTTGAAAATGCCCTAAGAGGCCTTCACCTTAATAAAGTTTTATACAATTTCTTGCTCTCATTTCCCAAGTCCTCATGTCAACGAGTTAGTCTAGTTGTAATGAGAGTGGTCTTTTATTAATCCCCTTAACAGATATAAAAATAAGCAGTTGATTGCTGAGTGTTTTGTTGCATTTACTTCACATGCACCTAGGATTTTTTTTTTCCTAAGGGTTTTCCTTGTCTATTAATTATAATTAATTATTATCCAGTCTCCTATATTTTAGGGGAGAATATTTCACCCAGAGAATATTCTCTTTCAGTTGACATTTCAGTTTGACTAGTTGAGTTGAGTTTAGATGTTGCATTGGTTTTGTCACCATGCAACATTGGGATCATCACCATGCTAATGCACACTTGCCTTGGGATCCTCAACATACTGGGGCATTATCCTTAATTCCTTGATCTACTCCTCATTGCTCTCTTTTCAGTCAGTTAACTGAAGACTAGTTGACTAGTTAATTCAGCTAGGTGGCAATTCACTCCCATAACTGCCTGAGAAACTAGACTAGGTGGCAGTTCACTCCCATAATTGTTAGTGTGTGTCCAGATCAGTCTAGACCACCACTATGGCACATTGGTTCTCCTACAATGTACATTGACTGAGTTATACAGAGTATATCACGTGCAAATTATTAATTATTCACAACGGTTAATGAGAATTCTTCCATTCTTTCTCTCCTCCTTCTTTCTTAATTTATCTCTGCAAATGTGTGTCGTATTTTCTAGCTAGATCTATTATGTGTAGCTTCAACACATTTACATGGTATCAGAACCGAAATACTTCTAAGAAAAATCTACACAAAAATGTTTTTCACGTACAAAAGATTGAAGACAATGAAAAGATGGATTTCCAAAAAGAATTCATTCTTACACATCACAGTTACTTTGCATAGAAGGAGAGAATAATGATTCACCTTCGAACCAGAGGATTGTATAGGTTAACCTTGAATACAGATACAAAATCGATATCATCCATAGAAAAATGAAAGTACTTAAATCAGATGGTTGAAGAACTTGAAACGATTTGCAGTCTTATTTCTCACGATCTCATTTTTCACTAGGGATGATTTTAAGGATGAAAATTTATTTTAAAATGTAGAAACCTTGACGAATCTTACTAATCCTTCATATGCCAATTATAAACAATTGGCGATATTTTTGTAAAAATATTCAAATTTCTAAGGATTTTATATAGTTTTTATAAATTTTTGGTGATTTTTAAGGTAAAATAATTTTATCCTATAGAATTTGGGCGAATTATTTTTAAAATAGTGAATCTCGTTTTTGGAAAAACCATGGAAAATTAGCCCATGAGCAAAATTTAGCCCCTAAAATCATCCCTTTTTTTCACATATCTTCTTGTAAGACTCCCAGTGAAGCCTGGACCACCTTGGAAGGGCTCTTTGGAAAAAATGATGATATGAGTGGACACATGTTGGAGGTGTAACTTCTCACATTGGATCCAAACATCTTCGACAATATCCAAGATTTCTTTACAAAATTCAAGGATTTACTATCACAACTCAAAGCTTGTGGGGTTGATAATCCAAGCTTGGTCTTGAATTCTCTCTATTTGTATCCACATTCCAATAAGTCAGATTCGCCTCCAGAGCCACCTGGAAGATGCCTTCTCTTGAGGACTTTATCGAATCGTTGACATAAGAGCAAACTAAGCTCATCAACATGGGAAAAATCAAAGGCCCAAAGGCGCATGCACTTACTGTGCAATATGGCAACCACCAATATCATAAATCTAAAGATAAAGACAAAAAGAAAGCTCATGCACATCCAAATAAGGAAGGGTACACAAAACACTTCACCGATGCCTCCAGATCCAAAGGGGGGAAGAGAGGAAAATGGGAGAAATGCATGTACTGTCACAAATGATTCCATCCAGAATACACATGCATGAAAAAACAAATGGATTTGATGTCTCAAATACTTCAGCAAAACAACCTTGGAGATCACATCTCGAGGGTTCCAAGAAGAAGAAGCCGGAATATTTGAATCCCAAGAAAGACAATTCTAGCCATGCCTTGATTGCCATCAACTCCTCTCGCAATGCTTGGATCATAGATTCAAGAGAATCACATCACATGGATTTCTCAAAATAAGTATATTATTCATTGGATGCATGCAAAGGTTCTCCTATTCTAACGGGGGACAACTCTTTTGTCGAAGTCACCGACAAAGGAACGTTTGAACTCACCAATGAAAGCTTCGAGAATGTGTTGCACATTCCCAAACTTTCCATCAACCTTCTCTCTATGTATCAGATGACTACTTTTGGTACTGGAAAGAAATTCATATTCACACCAAATGTTGTGGACATATACGACATGCAAACCAACTCAAGGGTTGCTACCAGTGAGGTTAATCATTAGTCTAGATTGTATACTTTTTTTGAATTCATTGAACCTAATTCTTCTTTACTACTTACTCATGCTGATGAAAGTAGTAGGATATGGCACTAAAGGTTTGGACATTTGAATTTAAGATACATGCAACAACTTAGCAAGTAAATCTTGTTTGATGGTCTACCAGAGATCCATTTCTCCAAGGGAGTATGTGAGGGATGCTTTCTCAGAAAACACCCTCAAGAGAAATTTGAGAAAGGAAAGTCTCAAAGAGATTCAAGACCTTTAGATCTAATCCACAGTGACCTTATAGGTCCTTTTCTGAATCCATCTATCAACAAAGCGAGGTTTGTTCTCATTTTTGTTGATGATTTCTCACGTTTTACATGGATCCACTTTCTCAGGAAAAAATCCAGGGTCTTTCAACACCTCAAAGATTTCAAAGCCCTGGTTGAGACACAGTCCGGAAAGAAGATCAAATTCCTTTGAACCGATAACGAGGGAGAGTATGTCAATAATGAGATCCATAATATTTTCCATGAGTTCTCTATACTTCACAAGAAAACAAAGTTGTTGAGGGGAAAAACAAATCTCTAAAGGAGATGTCATCTTGCATGTTGCATGCAAAGTCACTACCATGGAGACTATGGTCCAAATCACTTAATTTTTCAACATACATCCAAAACATATCTACCCATAGATTTGTCAAGGATAAGACCACCTATTAGGCTTGGAGCAGCCTCAAATCGAAAGTGACCCACTTTCACATTTTCGGTTCATGTGCATGGGCCTAGATTCCCTCTTAAAGGAGGAAGGTACTTGATCCACAGAGCACTTGGTGTATTTTTGTTGGATACTCTGATGGTGTGAAGGGATACAAGCTTATTGATCTTTCCTCGGACCGTCTCATCATTGAGTGTAGTTTCCAATTCGAGGAAAGTGTCTCGCATGTACCTCAAAAGCCACATGTAGAAACCTTCATTCTTCCACCTGTTTGAGATGATGAGCAAGCACATGTCGACTCTTCTTCAGTCAAGAGTTTTGATTCATATTACTCAGATGATTCTCATTTAGATTCAGTATAGTCATATGCAGAGTCAGAGAATCTAGATGAAGTTGCATAGCCAGAGAAGAGGCCCAAGTGGGAACATACTACTCTTTAGGAGCCTCTTGTTTCACTCACTGCCACTAAAACATTGCCCTCAAGGAATATTTTCTTGGTTCAATATTCAGATCCACGGTCTTATGGCGAGGTTGCTGGAAATCCATTTTGGGAATCCGCCATGCAGGAGGAGTACAACTCCCTCCTTGAGAACCAGACTTGGGATCTAGTTCCCCTTTCTCCTCGAAGGAAACTTATCAGATCCAAATGGTTCTATAGGACTAAGAGCACAGCAGATGGACATATTAGTAAATACAAAGCCAGGCTTGTTGCCAAAGGCTTTCAGCAGGTGCATGGTATTGACTATGATGAGACCTTCGCTCCAATAGCAAAGATGGATTCCATACAACTTGCACTTTTCATTGCAGAAGCCAAGGGATGGGAAGTCCATCAAATGGATGTGAAGAATGCATTTCTTCATGGTGATATTTCTGAGGAGATCTATATGGAGCAGTCCTAGGGATTTATGCAACATTCATCTTTGGTCTCTCGACTGAAGAAGTCCCTTTATGACCTCAAGCAGGCTCCTAAGGCATGGTATGCTAAGATAGACTCTTACCTTTTGTCACAGAACTTTGTATGCTGTAAATGAGACCCAAATGTCTACATCCTCAGGACGGTTGATTCACTTCTACTTTTAGTTTTGTATGTTGATGATTTTTTGATTATCGGTTTCTCTACTTCAACGATTGTTGCAGTCAAGAGGATTCTACATGACATGTTTTTTATGATGGACATAGGTCTGCTACACTTCTTCCTTGGAATTGAGATCTTTCAGGATGCATTGGGCATCAAACTGTCTTGGGCCAAGTATGCATGAGATCTGCTTAAGAGATTTCACATGACAGACTGTAAGTCTGCTCCGACTCCTTTCCTATTAGGAGTCAAACTTGAGGATGGCGGGGAGAATCCACTGGTTGACAACACATTGTACAGACAACTAGTGGGGAGCTTGTTGTATCTC
The DNA here is from genome assembly GCA_000966675.3 of Picea glauca. Lineage (NCBI taxonomy): Eukaryota > Viridiplantae > Streptophyta > Pinopsida > Pinales > Pinaceae > Picea > Picea glauca. Next base: position 287,157 of record JZKD02S1782456.1, read on the forward strand.
ACACACTCCATACCAGACCCCTCCTATGCAGTTGGCGTAGTTTATAGGTTCATGTCAGAGCCCCATGAGCTACATTGGAAGGATGCAAAGCATATCCTTCAATGCGTATAGGGCACCACCACCTTTGGGATTCATTATTCAACAGACTCTACATTAGATCTCATTGGGTTTACTGATTCTGACTAGGCTGGCGATAGCACTGATTGGAAGTCCACATATGGTTACTCACTCAGTCTTGGTTCCGGGCCTATCTATTGGTCGAGAAAGAATCAAGCCACCATTTTTCTATCTTCAGTCAAGGCAGAGTATAGAGGGGGTAGTTAACATAAACATCCATGCTATGTGGCTACAACATTTTTTGACTAAGTTGGGCATTCAGTTTCATCGGTCGATCATCATCTAGTGTGACAACCAAATCACTCTAAAGTTATGCAGTGATCCAGCTCAGAGGTATCAGATGAAGCACATCAAGATCCACAGTCACTACATTCGGGACTTAGTACACAAGGGAATCATTGACCTACAATTTTTTCCTTTAGCAGAACAAACGACATACATCTTCACCAAGACCTTCACTGAGAAGAAGTTCCATTGTCTGGGAAGTCATCTTGGAGTGAAGGACATAGTTGCCTAGAAAGTGTACTTCTTCTTTTTACATACATTGTACCTTGAGGGGGGGGTTTTCCCATGAGTTTTTCCCTCTTTCCTTAGTTTATTTTAGTTTATTTGTTGTATTTGGGTACCTAATATGGCCTCGTTTCCAAGACCCATTCTTTATTTTCACCATAGTGATGTTTAGGTGGGTGTTGGAGTTACTTCACACACACCTATGATTTATTTTTTCTAAGGTTTTTCCTTGTTTATTAGTAATAATTAGTTATTATCCAGTCTCCTATATTTTAGGGGAGAATATTCCACATGGATAATATTATCTTTCAGTTGACACTTCAGTTTGACTAGTTGAGTTGAGTTTAGATGTTGCATTGTTTTTGTCACCATGCAAAATTGGGATCATCACCATGATAATGCGCACTTTCCTTGGGATCATCAACATGATAATGTGCACTTGTCTTGGGATCATCACCATACTGGAGAATTACCCTTGATTCATTGATCTACTCATCACTACTCTCTCTTGATTTAGTTAATTTAAGACTAGTTGACTAGTTAAGTCTGCTAGGTGGCAGTTCACTCCCATAACTGCCTGGGAGACTAAACTAGGTGGAAGTTCACTCTCTTAACTGTTGGTGTGTGTCCATATCACTCTATACCACCACTATGACGCATTGGTTTGTTGAAAATTCAACAAGAAACATGTGTCTAATTTAGTTTTCCCTTAATTAAATTAGACAATAAATATTAATCTATTATCTCATTCATAACTGAGTGATTTGGAATTGTAACAGAATTGTAAGTGTAGTTGAGTGAGTTAAGCTTAGTTGTATTAGTGCAAGTTTAGTGAATTAACTATTCATTAATTCACAATCAGTTAAACTCGCATGCAACTAAAGACTTGCCACAATTAACTACATGCATTTCATTCCAATGGACACCAGTTGAGATAACAGGTGAAACGGACAGTTGGCTATCAATTGTGAGTTGTTCACATGCATTGGATATGCTTATGAGCATGTGCAAACGATTCATTCGATTCATTGTGAGAATTTGTATTGCAGAGTTTGTGCAGAGGAGGCAAGCTGTCTGGACACAGGAATTGGCGCATGCATTTGCTAATTTGTGTATGACAGTGTGAGACGATT
>JZKD02S1782456.1:296484-312290 GCA_000966675.3 Picea glauca
AAGTGAATACAAAATAAATTATTTCAATAATAAATTTAATGGAGAAATTAGAAGTGGGTTAACCCTAAAATAAGGAAAGTGGGGCCAAGTGACCTAGAAGATATTTTTAAGGAAGTTACTTGGAGAGTATAAATAAGAGGCAAGGCTCTCTCATTTTAATAACAATTGATCATATTGAATATCTATAGTTGTCTGAGGTAACTAAGGATATCTAAGCCGAAATTCTGAGGGAAGGTGAAGAAAAGAAGGCCAAAATGCAAGGAAGGATAAATTCTTTTGATGGTGCTTTCTAAGGTTGATTATAGGTTGAGGTATAGGTTGATGCATGTTTGATGCATGGTTCAGATTTATTGGTATAGGTTTACAATGGTATATCTCATAGTGACAGGTTGACAGTGGTTCCATCATTCTACTTCTACTTTAGGGTGGCAGGACGGGGAAATGATAGGTGGTTGTAGCCACCTTTCGGTTGTAGCCGGAGAACATAGGGGGTTGTAGCCTCCTTCTTGTTGTAGCGAGAGAATTGGAGAGTTGGAGCTTCCCTTGGGTTGTAGCTTGAGAAACTAGGGGGTTGGAGCTTCCTTCCAGTTGCAGCTGAAAAACAAAAAAAGTTGGTGATTCCAATGAATGTAATTCTTCAAGACATATAAGAAAAAGAATTTTGTGGTTTTCTCCCGATTTGGGTTTCCACATAAAACACTGGTGTACTGTGTATGTGTATGTTTATTCATTTGTTCATTGCTTGTTTACTCTGCAGTTATTGGATAATAATGCTTCATTGATATAACACTTGGATTATATGGTTAAAAAGGATTAAAATGCTCTATTACTGATTCACCCCCCCTCTCAGTAATCCAACAATTGGTATCCGAGCAGGTTCCTTCCGAAATCAGTTTAACCACTGAAAGGTAGATCATGGAGAGTACCAACTCATATAAAAATGGAATACCATAGTTTGATGGATAAAATTATGTTTTTTGGAGAATAAGGATGATGACATATATACAGGCACAGGGATTTCAAGTTTGGCAATCAATTGTAGATGGATACACAACACTAGGAGTTCCATCAACAAATGAAAAAGTAGTAAAACTCGGTGAAAATAATTTCAAAGCCACAAATGCACTTTTGAATGGTCTCAGTGATATGGTAACTACCAAAGTTGCACACTGTAAATCCATTAAAGAGATTTGGGACAAGCTTCAAAATATTTATGAAGGAGATACAAAAGTCAAAGTAGCAAAGCTTCGGACTTACAAAGGTCAGTTCGAACAACTAAAAATGAAGGAAGATGAAGATATTGCGGCCTACTTCTTACTATTTGATGAAACAGTAAATGCAATCATAGGATTGGGAGAAGAAATTGAAGAATCTGTAATTGTTCAAAAGATACTAAGATCTCTTCCTATGATATTCAACCCTAAGATATCAACACTAGAAGAAAGATCGAATATAGGCTCAATAAGCATGGATGAACTGCATGGAATCTTCATAGCATATGAAATGAGAACTGAGAAGGAAAATCTAGATGTAAAAGAAGCAACCTTCAAGGCATCCAAAAGATCAAAGAAAAAGAAAAAGGAACAAGAAGAATATAGCAACAACAGTAATGCCTCGAAAGATGATGAAGAAGTGGTCAACTTCGTCAAAGACTGAACAAGGGAACCAATGGTAGGTATAGAGGTAAGCTCCCTTTAATTTGTTTTAATTGTGATGGTATTGTTCATTTTTCTAACAAATGCCCTCATAAGAAAAAGAGAAATGATGAAGGTTACTCAAAAGGAAAACACACATATAAAAGAAAAAGAGATACAAAGAAAGTTTTCAAGAAAATCTTATACACCAAAGAAGACATCTCATCATCAGATGAAGATGAAGTCAGTGACAATGAGACAGGACGAGTTCTATTCATGGCAGTAGAAGAATCTGACAAAGAAGACTCTGAAAAAGAGTATGAAGAAGCCAAAGAAGAATGTGAAGAAGTCGAAGAATAAATTGAAGAGGCAGAAGTTGACTATCGAGAAGAATTAATGTGTGCCATAGAAGCTATCAGAAGAGAAAAGAAGAAAAACAAGAAACTACAAGCAGAACTAGACAAGAAAAAGGACACTCGAGAACTAGAACAAATGATCACAAAATTGAAGGTTCAAATAGAAGAAGATAAAAGAATTGAATAAGAACTCAAAGAACAACTAGAAGAAAATGACAAGATCATTGGAAACTTGGAAGCAGAGTTTGTCACACTAAGAAAGGATATTCAAAAGAAAAATATGTAGAATAGCTCAAAAGTTCTAGATGACATTATCAACAGTCAAAAATCTCATCTTGACAAGTCCAGACTTGGATACAATTAGATAGAAAATGGATCAAGCTCCAAAACAACAGAGCAAGAAACAAATCCAAAGAGCTATGCATAAAAAATCAAGGAGGATAGGAAGATATACAAGGAAGATTACAGGGTTAGTCCTCCACCAAGAAGATTTCGATTTCGGAATCAACAACAGATAGATAGGCCTCAAGAAGAAGAAGGATTCATAAGAGCACCTCCTTTCAAAAGATCTTCAACTCGCATGTATCAAAATATATTTTTGGTTTATGTTATGCATGTACTAATTTTGGACATAAAGTTGTGAATTGTAAAGCTAACAACGAGAATAGTAACAACTTTGAGAGTTATACACAAAGGGATTATTCAAGGAGAGCTAGTGACACACAAAGAAGAAGTTACAACAGGTTTGAATTTGAATCTTTGAGCACTTAAGTGGAATGTTACAAATGCAACAATTTTGGACACATGACCAAGGATTGCAGAATGACAGTTCGTCCTAAAGAAACTCAACAGAATAAAAACAGTCACAGACAAGAACCTCAGAAAATGACATGGATAAGAAAGCAAGATCAGTATAACAATGAAGAATGCACAATCACTCAGCAAGCTAAGTAGAAGAAACATGGTTGGTATGTGGATAGTGGATATTCAAAACACATGACATGTGATAAAGACAAATTTCTTACATTACGAAAAGAAAAAGATGGATCAGTCTCCTTCGAAAATGATAATTCATCCAAAATCATTGGAGAAGGCACAGTCTGAATTGGGAACAAGAATGAAAAGGAAAAAAATGTTCTACTGGTAGAAGATATGAAAAAAAAACTTCTAAGTGTGAGTCAAATGTGTGACCAAGGTCATAAACTTACTTTTGCTTTAGAAAGGTGTGAGATAAGGAAAAAAGGTTCAGGGAAATTGGTCGGTATAGCTGCAAGAACTTCAAAAAACATATATGTGTTAAGTGAAATTGGAAATGAAAAGTGTTGTCTACGAAAGGAAGATGAAATTTGTCTATGGAATAGAAGAATGGATCACATGCATTTTGATAACCTTGTCAAAGTTAACAAAAGAGAAGTAGTCAGAGAAATTCCCCAAATCACAAAAAAAACCAACACTTTATGCAAGCATTTTCAATAAGGAAAGAAAACAAATACCATGTTCAAATCAAAGGAATATTCAACAACAATACCACTAGAAATTGTGCACAATGATCTAGTTGGACCAACTACAACAAAGAGCTTAAAAGGTGAAAAATACTTTATGTTTGTAATACCCTTTTTCCTCTAGTCTGTAAAAATAACTATATTGGCCAAGAACTATGGAAAACTCAAAGATGTGAATGTTTGACTTGATGGACCTTTGTATAAAAGGTCGATGAATGTAAATTATTTTATGAATATGTGTTGCATGACTGTTGGGAGAGGGATGTGATAAAAAGAGACCACGATGGCTAATGAGAGGTGGTGGAAGGGACCTGGAATGGTTGCGTTAACTTGCATTGAGCCAGTACTATACTAGTTTATACTTGCTCACAAACCAAAGCAACTATCTGATCTTGGAATGGATTTCCTATCAGATTGGTAGGTGGGGAGGCTCCTCAAGAGTTAGTGAGGGGATGGGGGTGAACCACCCATCTGTAACAGCCCTCAGATCTGACCATGGACGACAAAATTAGTGCCACACGCAACCTTGTAGACAGAAATTGGCAAGAGAGGAAATGTGGTAAGGAGAGAGCAGTGTGCGCGAAGGGGATCGCTAAAAGAGACTGGAGAAACCCTAGAAACGTAGGGAGTTCTAAATATCAGGAGAAGGAGAGTAACCTTCATCCTGGATGTTTTTCCTGTTTCAAGAGAAGGAGAGTAACCTTTTTCCTAGATTGTTTTCTTGCATCAGGAGAAGGAGAGTAACCTTCGTCCTTGATTTTATGTCAAGCTGGAAATAGGAGACTGAACCTCAAAGAATCGTGGTCTAGCTCAGGGGTGGCTAGAGGTAAATCTGTTTGGAGTCATTGAGCCTACGATTGGGTGGAAACGAGCACCCCTCCCAGCAGTTGCATCATGCCAGGTAGATTCGATAAGTGTTCTATACCTTGTATTTCGAACTAAATATCATGAATGCATGCTTGTATGTGTATGCCCATAATAATTCCTGTGTAGAATGATTGCCTAGTGTTTTAAACTAGAGATAATGGATGCATGCATATGTTTATATGTCACCATTGGTTTCTATATAAATGGTTAAGTCTGGAAACCTTATGCAAGGAAGGATAGTTCTCTAAGGTCTCGGAGTCGTGAGAGCTTGAAGCCCCCAGAAGTTGAATTTCGTGATTCAAAGCTTAGAAGGGATAGCGAGCCCAATTATATAAAGAGGGAATACCCTATCATTTGGTAAACGAACGGTCAAAATCCTTTCGGGAATACCCCAGATATGTCAAAACCGATGGATCTAGAGAAGGATCACATGCGTTAACACCTCGTACCTTTCATCCTTCGCAAGTAGCGATGGGACCTAGGACTGTAGATCCAAGGATCTGACGGAGCCCTAATGACTGTCGATCTTAGCCTTTGTATGGGTAGGAGAGTATCATTTCACTGAATCGCGACTTGGAGTAGTAAAGGGTAGGACTGTATGAACCCATGATTCACAAGATCACGACGTAATTGTGGTCGTTGGATTCAGGGCCCGAGAGGACTGTTGGATCAAAACTTTCATAGCTATCGCCTATTGGGGGATCGAAACTTGAGGGAGCTTCCTTTTGATTGTGGAAGTCGCTAAGATTTGAACATCAAGGGATCATGCAAGCATGTGACCCATCCATAAGTGGGGATTGCATGGTTGACAAGTGGCATGTGCACGTCGCTTTGGCAGAGTCCACGCAACATTTACTTCTTGCGTCTCGGGGATTTGCGAAAGAGGAGCACGAGAACTCAACACCTCAACTGGTGAGGTTGTGAGTAGTGCTAGTGTTTGTCCTAGCCCACAGTTACAGGTAGCAGGCACTAGTGATCAGGGAGCCATACCCGCATAGCATCTTGGGTATCAGTGTTTGGAGAAAGGGGAGCTGAGGATCTTGATTCACGACTCGCGATTTGTGAAAGGCACTTGCTCTAAGGCCAGCTTGTGGTCATTTAGGGAAGTTTAAAGAAGGAGAGGGTCTCCACTAGGCCCCATAGAATTCTCGAGGATTCTTTTCCTCGAAGGAAAAGATGAAAAATCTAAGTGGTTGTAGTGGATGTGTGAAAAATTGGTATCAGAGCATGGTTAAATCACTTGGCCTTCTTGGGCTCACGAACAAGTTGCACAGAAACTCCATTTGAAGTACGCTTAAAAGGAGTAACCCTCTATCTTAACCCCTTTATCAAAAGCCAAAGTTAAGAATGAAAATTCCTACTATGTGTGCATTTGAAAAGTATGAATTATGCACTGATTGTGAATGAATATAATGTTGACTAACAATAAGCATTTTTCTTGCACAACAAGCGGATGATCAACAATGAGAAACTACAGACGCATCAAATGGTGATGCACCAAGAAGTGGGGGATGGCTCACACAACAGAGACGAAGATTCTGACGAAAGGAGAGAGGTAGAGACCCCTCCCGATCTAGTTGATATTGTGAGAAGCCTCATGGTCGAACTACAAAGCTGCAAGGCCAACAACGAGAGGTTGATAAAGGAACAAGAGAAGCAGACAGAAATTAATGTAGTCTTGCTGCAGAGTTTAATTGACATACAAAGACAATTATAGCATGAACCTGACACCAGTCACGCAGATGGACGATAGACAAAGAAAAGTCGAAGTCCACCTGGGATATGGAAATGTGGTATTTCATGTGGCCACACTGGGAAGAGCACCTCAAGAAAGGTCCACCTCAGAGATAAGGGACAAGCGTCGGACGATTCCTCTGGAAAGGAAACTGGTGACTTGGAGGGATATTCTAGTAGAAGAACTAGTTCTCATTACCAAAAAAAATGGAAGAAGTGAAATCATTCCAAGAGTCACAATCTTTAAGAATTCAAGAAGGACAAACCACCCTGTTTCGATGGTGAAATAAATAAAGGGGAGGAAGCGGAGGCCTGGCTTCTTACACTAAAGAAGTATTTTAGAGTCCATGACTTCTCAAAAAATTTGAAGGCCCAAGTAGCCACTTTCAACTTGAATGGAAAGGCTTCCATTTGGTGGGAAGACCTTAAGAATGTAAAATGGATTCACAAAGAGGACCTATCTTGGGAACAGTTTGAGAAATACTTTAGAAAGAAGTATCTGTCAGAAAAGTATTTCGACGAAAAGGCTAAAGAATTTTATGAACTCAAGCTAGGGAAATGCACCATAGAGGAATATGTCAGCAGATTCCTCGAATTGCTGAGATACGTACCCTATATAAAAGTAGAGAAGGCAAAGGTTCAACGATTCATTAGCGGACTACCTAAGGACTATCAAAGAAGGATTGAGTTTGATGAGCCAAAGAACCTAGAAGACACTATCCGAAAGGCAAGATATTGTTATGAACAGTTGGGGCATCGGACAGAACCTCACAAAAACTGGAAGCAGAAGAATAGTTCGGGATTCCAGAAAAAGGGGTTTAAATCCCCAATATTTAAAAACTATAAGAAGGACTCAAGGATGAGCTTCCCAACCCGAAGTGCACACCATCATAATTTCCCCTCCCAGAGTGAAAATAAACATTCTGGATCTACCCCAGGAAAGATTGATAACCCAAAGAGAGAACCCTTGAAATGTTGTTTTTGTGGAGAAGAACATCTACTGAGGGACTGCCCGCACCGGCAATAGAATAGTTGGAGAATTTACAATGTTCAAGAAGCTACCACCGTCAATGATGTTGCCAAGAGTGTGATGCAAATTTATGCAGCCTTGGATAATAAAGAAGTTGACCACCAGTCTTCAGTGGTGGAGATGGAAGGTACGATCACCAACCATCTAGTGTCTATTCTAATTGACCCTGGCTCAAATTTGAGTTAGATAGCTCCTAAGGCTGTTGATAAGTGTAAATTACAACCACATAAACACACCAAGCCATGGATGGTACAGTTAGCCATTGGCACGAAAAGAAAGGTAGCGGAAGCCATACCATCTTGCCAATTCACTATGGGTGAATTCCCCACCCAGGCAACCCTTAACATACTACCCCTAGGATCATATGACTTGTTGATTGGAATGGACTAGATAGCCACATATAAAGCCAGATTGGATTGTTACCATGAAACTTTAGAGTGTGTAGGTGAACAAGGAAGAAGGATAACCCTTCGAGGGATCCAAAAACCTATCTCGGTGAGATGAGTATCAGCCCTTGAAATGAGAAAGTATTGCAGAAAGGGATGCCTACTTTATGTGATACAGGTGTTAGAATCGGCTAAATATGACAAACCAAGCCTCAAAGACCACCCCACACTAAGATAATATAGAGATGTATTTCCAGAAGAGGTACCAGGTCTACCTCCAAGAAGGGACATTGACTTCTCGATAGAACTTGCACCGGGAGCGGTGCCAGTGTCTAGGACACCCTACAGGATGAGCACACCCGAGCTAGTTGNACAACTAAAAGAAATGATGGGAAAAATCTATATCTGACCCAGCGTGTCTCCATGGGGAGCACCAGTTCTATTTGTAAATAATAAATATGGTACCCTCTGAGTATGTATAGATTATATACAACTAAACAAGGTAACCATAAAGAACAAGTACCCCTTACCTAGGATCAATGACCTATTCGATCAGTTGGGAGGTGCTTCCATCTTCTCAAAGATTGACTTGAGATATGGATACCATCAAGTCTGAATCAAGGGTGAAGACATCCACAAAATTGCCTTCAGGATGAGATATGGTCACTATGAATTTGTGGTAGTACCATTCGGATTAACCAATGCCCCTACCACTTTTATGTGCTTAATGAACAATGTGCTCAACAAATTCCTAGACAAATTTGTACTGGTTTTTATTGACGATATATTAATTTACTCCAAAAATAGAGAGGAACATGAGGAACATCTTAGACTCGTGCTTCAAGTGTTAAGAGAACATTAGCTCTATGCCAAGTTTAGCAAGTGTGCCTTTTTCCAAAAGCAAATACATTACTTGGGTCATGTCATATCTGAAGAAGGAGTAGCAGTAGGCCCTGACAAGACCAGGTCTATCATGGAATGGACTACTCCAAAGGATGTTTTAGATATCAGATCCTTTATGGGCTTAGCAGGATACTATAGGAGATTTATAAAAGGATTTTCCAAGATTGGTTGCCCAATCATTTCCCTCCAGAAAAAGGGGGCTAAATTCACGTGGACACAAGAATGTGAAGAAAGATTTAAATCCCTAAAACATCTACTAACCCACACACCCATGTTGAAGATAGTCGATCCTGAAGATGACTTCCTTGTGTGCACAGATGCCTGCAAGGAAGGGCTCGGAGGAGTCCTTATGGAAGGAGGAAGTGTAGTCTGCTATGAATCCCGAAAATTGAATGAGCACGAAGTCAAATATGTGACCCGTGATCTAGAACTGGCTACCATAGTGCACGCCTTAAAAATGTGGAGGCATTACCTCCTGGGAAGAAAATTTGTACTTATGACAAACCACTGTGGATTGTGATATCTATTTGACCAACTAAAACTCAATGCTAGAAAAGCTAGGTGGATAGCCCTTCTTAGTGATTTTTATTTCGAAATCAATCATATCAAGGGAAAGGAAAATAAGGTGGTTGATGCCCTTAGTAGAAGTACGAAAACAATTCATCTAGTAGTAGTGAGCACATGCGAGACAAATGTCAAGGAAAGAGTCAAGAATGCACAAGAGACAGACACATTCTTCTAGATCGTGACCTCGTATCTGGAGCAAGAACCCACATGAATAAAATATGAAGGCTACCAGATGATAGATGGAGGTCTTCTAACTTACAAAAATAGATTGTATATTCCAGAATGTGATGACTTGAAGAGGTTCATAATGGATGAACTACATAAAAGACCCTATAATGGTCATCCCAGATACTAGAAGATGATCACAGCCACCAGGAAACAATTCTATTGGCCTGGATTGAAGAAAGACATAGCTGAGTACCTAGCCAAATGCATAGAATGCAAATAGGTTAAAGTAGAACACCGACACCCAACAAGATTATTATGACCTCTACCAATCCCGGAATGGAAGTGGGAAATTGTTTCCATGGACTTCATCACCGGATTACCAACATCAACCAAACAGAATGATGCCATCATGGTAGTGGTGGATAAATTGAGAAATTCTGCCTATTTTATCCCCGTCAAATCGACTTGCAAGGCAATCGATATCGCCAACATATTCATGAAGGAGATATTCAGACTAAATGGTATGCCTAAGGAGATCGTGCCTGACAGAGACACGAAATTTACTTCCAACTTTTGGAAATCTTTGATGGCTGGTCTGGAGACCAAATTACTATTTAGCATAGCTTATCATCCTCAAACCGATGGAAATATGGAAAGGGTGAGCCAAATATTAGAATACATGCTAAGTATGCATGTAATGCATCAACCCCAAAAATGGGAAGATTACCTGCCGCTGGTGGAGTTCGCCTACAACAATGGCTACCAAGAATCCCTGAAGATGAGCCCTTTCGAAGTCCCCTATGGTAGACCTTGCAATACTCCAGTTAGTTGGAGTAATCCCATGAATAGAGTTACTATTGGACCTGACATGATGAAAGAAATGGAACAACAAGTGACTCAGATAAAACAAAATATAAAGGTCACTTAGAACAGACAGAAAAGTTATGTGGACCGAAAGAGAACTCCGAGAGAATTCAAGATGGGAGACCACGTATATCTCATAGTTAGGCCCAGGAAGAGCTCCTTGAGGATGGGAGCTTGTGCCAAGTTGGCCCCTCAGTATTGTGGACCCTTCAAAGTTATAGATAGAGTGGAACCTATAGCCTATAGGCTAGCACTTCCTCCCACAGTAAAAGAACATAATGTTTTCCATGTTTCATTACTGAAGAGATATTTACATGATTCTAATCATATAATTGACTAGTATGTGATCCAGGTGGAACCGGAGGGAGAATTCCTGCCAGAACCTCAATGCATACTAGATAGAAAGGAAACCCCAATCAGGAAGTGAACCATTGCATAGGTCAAGGTGCAGTGGAAACATTTTGGCCCAAATGAGGCTACATGGGAAATTGAAGATGGCATGAAACAAGCATATCTGATTTTGTTTACTTCTACACATACATGTCATATTGATAGATAAGAACATCAAGGATGATGTTTCTTTAAGGGGGAGGGAATTGTAACAACCTGTTTCCCCCACTTAGTAGAAATAACTATATTGGCCAAGAACTATGGAAAACCCAAAGATGTGAATGTTTGACTTGATGGACCTTTGTATAAAAGGTCGATGAATGTAAATTATGTTATGAATATGTGTTGCATGACTGTTGGGAGAGGGATGTGCTAAAAAGAGACCACGATGGCTAATGAGAGGTGGTGGAAGGGACTTGGAATGTTTGCATTAACTTCCACTGAGCCAGTACTATACTGGTTTATACCTTCTCACAAACCAAAGCAGCTCTCTGATCCTGGAATGGATTTCTTGTCAGATTGGTAGGTGGGGAGGCTCCTCAAGAGTTAATGAGGGGATGGGGGTGAACTCCCCATCCGTAACAACCCTCAGACTGGACCAAGGATGGTAGAATTCGCACCACACACAACCTTGCAGACAGAAATTGGCAAGAGAGGAAATGTGGTAAGGAGAGAGAAGTGCACACCATGGGGATCATGAAAAGAGACTGGAGAAATTCTAGAAATGCAGGGAGTTCTGAATATTAGGAGAAGGAGAGTAACCTTCGTCCTGGATTGTTTTCCTGTATTAGGAGAAGGAGAGTAACCTTCGTCCTGGATTGTTTTCCTGTATCAGGAGAAGGAGAGTAACCTTCATCCTTGGTTTTCTGTTGAGATGGAAATAGTAGACTGAACCTCAAAGCATCGTGGTCTAGCTCGGGGGTGGCTAGTGGTAAATCCATTTGGATTCACTGAGCGTACGGTTGGGTGGAAATGACCACCCCTCCCAGCAGTTGCATCACACCAGGTAGATTTGATAAGTGTTTTATACCTTGTATTTTGAACTAAATATCATGAATGCATGCTTGTATTTGTATGCCCATAATAATTCCTGTGTATAATGATTTCCTGGTGTTTTAAACTGGAGATAATGGATGCATGTGTATGTTTATATGTAATCATTGGTTTATGTATAAATGGTTAAGTATGGAAACCTTATGCAAGGAAGGATAGTTCTCTAAGGTCTCAGAGTCGTGGGATCTTGAAGCCCTAAGAAGTTGAATTTCGTGATTCAAATCTCAGAAGGGATAGCGAGCCCAATTATAGAAAGAGGGAATACCCTATCATTTGGTAAATGAATGGTCGAAATCCTTTTAGGAATACCTCGAATATGTCAAAACCAATGTATCAAGAGAAGGAGTGTAGGCATTAACACCTCACCCCTTTCAACCTTCGCAATTAGCGATGGGACCTAGGACTGTAGATCCAAGGATCTGACGGAGCCCCAATGACCGTCGATCTTATCCTTTGTATGGGAAGGAGAGTAGCATTTCACTGACTCACGACTTGGAGTAGTCAAGGGTAGGACTGCATGAACTCATGATTCATGAGATCATGATGTAATCGTGGTCATTGGATCTAGGGCACGGGAGGACCGTTGGATCAGAACTTTCATAGTTATCACCTATAGGGGTTTGAAACTTGAGGGAGTTTCCTTTCGATTGTGGAAGTCATGAAGAGATGAATGTTGAGGGCTCATGAAAGCATAAAACCCATCCATAAGTGGGAACTATGCAGTTGATAAGTGGCATGTGCCCGTCGCTTTGGGAGAGTCCATGCAACATTGACTTCTCACGTCTCGAGGATTCACGAAAGAGGAGCACAAGAACTCAACACTTCAATTGGTGAGGTTGCGAGTAGTGCTAGTGTTTGGCCTAGCCCATGGTTACTGGTAGTAGGTGCTAGTGAGGATGGATCCATACCTACATAGCATCTTGGGTATTGGTGTTTGGAGAAAGGGGAGCCAAGGATCTTGATTCCTGACTCATGAGTTGTAAAAGGTACTTGCGCTAAGGCCAACTTGTGGTCATTTGGGGAAGTTTAAGGAAGGAGAGGGTCTGCGCTAGGCCCCATAGAAGTCTCAAGGATTCTATTCCTCGAAGGAAAAGACAAAAAATCTAAGTGGTTGTAGTGGGTGTGTGACAATGCTATTAGTTGATGATTATACAAGAATGACTGTTGTTTGCTTTCTCAAGAACAAGTTAGAAGATTTTGAAAACTTCAAGATCTACAAGGAAATGGTTGAATATGAGATGGATTCAAGAATCAAATGTTTGAGATCTGATAATGGAGGAGAGTTCACTTCAAAGGAATTTATGGACTACTGTAGCAGTCATGGAATAAAAAGGCAATTCTTCGTTGCTAGGACACCTCAACAGAATGGACTTGTTGAAAGAAAGAACATGATAGTACAAGAAATGGCTTAAACAATGATAATGGATTCCAAATTGATAGATATATTTTGGACATAGTTAGTGCATACAACAGTTCACATTCAAAACAGAGTAATGCTCAGAAACAACACTGATAAAACTCCCTACAAGCTATGGAAAGGAAGACCAACTAATGTGAATCACTTTAGAGTTTTTGGAAGAAAATGCTGCATCAAAAGAGAAGATGGCAGAATGGGAAAGTTTGACTCTTGTGTGGACAAATGAATACTTGTTGGTTACTCAAGTACAAGGAAAGCATATAAGTGTTACAATCTAAGATTGAACAAAGTTGTGGAAAGCGTCAATGTAACAATTGATGAAACAGGCAGACCTGAATCAAAGGAAGAAGAAAACAAATCAATGGAACAACTTTTCGAAGAAGAAGATGAAAAAGAAGTAGAAGAGGAAGATGAAGACGAAGAGAATCTAACAGATGTAGAAGAGCAAGTTCAGAAATTATCTCCAAAGACACCTAGAAAACGAGTATAGAAGAATCATACTACAAACCAGATTATTGGAAACAAAGATGCAGGAGTTGAGACTAGAAGAAAAATCCGTTCACCAGAACAAACACAACTAGCTCTCTTATCTACAATTGAACCAAACTGTTTTGAAGAAACCAACAAGGATGAATTTTGGAATAAGGCCATGGATGAAGAATTGGATCAAATAGAGAAAAATGACACTTGGGAATTGGNCTGCAAACCCCCCTTGGTGGCTAACCAAAACCCATGAATACCAACTTGCTAAGCTACCCCATCAATTACCCCAACAGTGGTCAAGTGGATTAGTGTAAGATCCAAGTAGTTATCTAAAATGAAAGAGATCTAATGCATACATAAGAAGGTCATAATGATCAAATATGACACATACCATGATACCTTGGACCAATTACCTCATGGAGCAAGAGCCCCTTCCGATGCAAGTCCAGGCCGGTAGCGATGGAGGCTAGTACTGCTGGCAGGACAAGTATGGCCGAGAAGAAGAAAATATGGGCCCTCAAGGGTCATGCTTAAGTCGATCTGCTCTCGTACTCCATGTCTAGGACCATGTGGTCCTCAAGACATGATCTCCTAGTTATCCCTATATATCGGGGATAACATCTGGCTCCAACTCGGGGACATGTGCTAATAGTAGAGCGCATGAGAACCTCAGCAATCTCTGGCATAGACCTGTGACCTGCTCACACTCGACAAAAGGGCATCAGTGACAAAAGACGGGGTGGTATTTCCACCCCGTATAGCAAGAGCATATACATAATTATTGTGCATATAAGGCAGTAAGTAAATGTGCATATAGGCAGTAAAACAAGAAAAACAATCAAGGTGCATATATAACAGTAAACAAACAATGCGGTATAATACACGGGAGTGAATACTTACCTGCAGGATCATGTCCCACCACCCTGGTGGGGTTTGAGGAGACGTCCACTAATGGGTAATGGGCGCCTTCTTCCTTCTAAGGTGGACAAATAATAAGAGTTATTCACTGATTCCATTCCGACCTTGAAGGGTCCGAGCCATGATTGTACACTTCCTTTCACATTAGTAGGATCTTCTTTCTGGATATCCCACATCCACACTAACTCTCCCTCTTTGTATTTTCGGATCTTGCGTCTCTCATCTTCTTGAATCACCCTGGTATATTGTACCGAGGGAGGTGGGTGGGCTTCTGGAGTAAATTCCTCTTGGTGGGACGGATGTATCTGCACATCATCTTCTTCTTTTGGTCTTTNAAACCCCCCTTGGTGGCTAACCAAAACCCATGAATACCAACTTGATAAGCTACCCCATCAATTACCCCAACAATGGTCAAGTAGATTAGTGTAAGGTCCAAGCAGTTATCTGAAACAAAAGAGATCTAATGCATACATAAGAAGGTTATAATGATCAAATATGACACATACCATGATACCTCGGACCAATTACCTCAAGGAGCAAGAGTCCTCTCCGATGCAAGCCCAGGTCGGTAGTGATGGAGGCTAGTACTGCTGGCAGGACAAGTATGGCCGAGAGGAAGAAAATATGGGCCCTCAAGGGCCATGCTCAAGTCGATCTGCTCTCGTACTCCATGTCTAGGACCATGTGGGCCTCGAGACATGATCTCCTAGTTATCCCTCGATATCGGGGATAACATCTGGCTCCAACTCGGGGACATGCGCTAACTGCAGAGCGTATGAGAGCCTCAGCAATCTCTGGCGTAGACCTGTGACCTGCTCACACTCGACAAAAGGGCATCAGCGACAAGAGACGGGGTGGTATTGCCACCTCGTAAAGCAAGAGCATATACATAATAATTGTGCATATAAGGCAGTAAGTAAATGTGCATATAGGCAATAAAACAAGAAAACAATCAAGGGATATATATAACAATAAACAAACAATGCGGTATAATACACGGGGGTGAATACTTACCTGCAGGATCATGTCCCACCACCCTGGTGGGGTTTGAGGAGACGTCCACTAATGGGTAATGGGCGCCTTCTTCCTTCTAAGGTGGACAAATAATAAAAGTTATTCACTGATTCTATTCCGACCTTGAAGGGTCCGAGCCATGATTGTACACTTCCTTTCACATTGGTAGGCTCTCCTTTCTGGATATCCCACATCCACACTAACTCACCTTCTTTGTATTTTCGGATCTTGTGTCTTTCATCTTCTTGAATCACCCCGGTATATTGTACTGAGGGTGGTGGGTGGGATTCTGGAGTAAATTCCTCTTGGTGGGACGGATGTATCTGCACATCGTTTTCTTCTTTTGGTCTTTTCAATATTTTGACCGTCCCCACCTCTTTATTCTGAAATTGGTCTAGAAGCTGTTGGTATTCTTCTTTCTTGGGCCATTCGATCTGGTCAAACTCTTCTTCCGTTGTAAAGGGCATGTCTTCTGGAGAATAATCCTGAAGAGTTTGTATCACATCTTTCTGTTGTTCAT
>JZKD02S1782456.1:312300-328504 GCA_000966675.3 Picea glauca
AGGAGTTGAGACTAGAAGAAAAATCTGTTCACCAGAACAAACACACCTAGCACTCTTATCTACAATTGAACCAAACTGTTTTGAAGAAGCCAGGAAGGATGAATTTTGGAATAAGTCTATGGATGAAGAATTGGATCAAATAGAGAAAAATGACACTTGGGAATTGGTTCCAAGACCAAAGAATAAGAATGTGATCGACACAAAATGAGTTTTCAGGAATAAATTGAATGAATGTGGACATGTTACAAGGAGAAAAGCTAGATTGGTATGTAAAGGATATGCACATATTGAAGGAATCGACTTTGAAGAGACATTTGCCCCAGTTGCTAGAATGGAAGTAATTCGTTTACTTTTAGCTTATGCATGGTCAACAAATGTTAAATTATATTAGATGGATGTAAAATCATCTTTTCTGAATGGGGAACTTGAAGAAGAAGTTTACATTGAACAACCAGAAGGATTTCAATTATCAGAGAACACACACTATGTATGTAAATTAAAGAAGGCATTGTATGGTCTAAAATAGGCTCATAGAGCATGGTACTCCAGACTGGATAAGTATCTGCAGCAGGCAAGGTTCATAAACGGAAGTGCAGACAACAACCTCTACATCAAGGTAAGTCAAGGTAATATTTTATTAATTGAAGTTTATGTTGATGATATTATTTTTGGTAGTGATGATGACAGGTTAAACCATAAATTTTCAAAAGACATGCATAATGAATTTTAAATGTCGTTACCTGGAGAACTATCCTTCTTTCTGGGACTTCAGATACATCAAAGAAGCCAAGGAATTTTTATTTCTCAAACCAACTATATCAAAGAAATGCTAAAGAGGTTCAAAATGGAAGATTGCAAACCAGTTATCACTCCCATGCAAACCAGTTGTAAGTTGAGCAAAGATGATGATTCGAAGTCTATAGATCAGAGGCAATATAGGTCAATGATTGGCAGCCTACTATATGTGACAACATCCAGACCAGATGTAATGCAAGTAGTTGGACAGGTGGCATGATTTCAAGCAGCACCAAAAGAATCACATGCATTAGTAGTAAAGAGGATTTTCAGATATCTCAAAGGAACAGAAGAGTTTGGATTATGGTATCCAAAAGGAAAAGATCTATCAGTTATTGCCTACACATATGTAGAGTGGGAAGGTTGTATTGATGATCGACGAAGCACCAGTGGAGCAACATTCTACTTAGGTGAGTGTTTGGTATCATGGCTAAGAAAGAAACAATCATCAATATCTCTATCTACAGTCGAGACAGAGTATATTGCAACAACAACATGTTGTACATAGGTTCTTTGGATGAAACAAACTTTGACAGATATACAGGTTGAGTATGATAAGCCCATTCCAATATATTGCGATAATACAAGTGCCATCAATATCTCAAAAAACCCGGTGATTCACTCCAAGACAAAGAACATTCCAATCAATTATCACTTTCTACGGGAAAAAGTTGCAGAAAAGAACATCAGAGTTGAGCATGTGGGTACAAAAGAACAAGTGGAAGACATATTTACAAAACCACATCCATGGGAATCCTTTGAGTATCTTCACCAAAGACTTGGAGTTATTTCTACTCCAAACTGAATGCTTTTTGAATGATTTTTGAATGCTTATCTTATATGTCTCATATGTACACGAGGAAGCATCATAAGAGGAAATTTCAGTTAGGGGGAGAATCTCCAGATGAAAAGATACATTTTCCATTGATGAAAAAGGGGGAGAGATGTATCAACTGCAGAGGATAGAGGCATGGCTCCAGAGGGAGCAGATTTATCAGATGCAGAGGACATAGGCAAATTTATCATATACAGAGGACAGAGGCATGGTTCCAGGGGGATCATAAGTGATATGATTTCAGTATTGCATCAAAGTGTTTCCATCAATGCCAAAGGGAGATATTGTTGATCAAGGTTGGTTGTCATTGATGTCAACCCTTGAAGAAAGCCCTGTAGCACAAAGGTTTGGGTAATGGACCCAAGATTGTTTGATGTAAAGATGACTCATTATTTTATTGTCATGGTTGATAAGAAGTAAATATAGATGAACTCCAAAGTGGTCCCCTTTATGGTGAAATACCTCACGGGAAGATGCTTTGTGGAGTAAGATAACCCATGCTTAATTGTGGAATAATGAGATGAAGGAAAATGAATTTGTCAGGTAAACTATCCTAGATGGATAGTGTTTGTCATTCCATTTTCAGGGGTATGTGGAATGTCACATAACTCCTCATGGTTAGAGAGTTATGGCCATGAGAAGTTGGAGACCCCAGGTTTAGGTAATGGACCAAAGTGTGTTTGATGGATAACGATATGGGTAATGATATATTTTCAGATAATACTATTCTATATGGATAGTACATTTCATTCCATTTATGGTGATATGTGGAACGTCACATAAGTCCTCATGGTTTGCGAGTTATGGCCTTACGAAGTTGGAAGACCCTCATATGTCATCTAGAAGCCCCAAAAGGTCAAAGTAGTCAAACTGGTTTAAGAGATTGTAAAAGTTAAATAATAAAGTGAAGTAATGAGTGTATTATAATTCAAAGTGAATACAAAATAAATTATTTCAATAATAAATTTAATGGAGAAATTAGAAGTGGGTTAACCCTAAAATAAGGAAATTTGGGCCAAGTGACCTAGAAGATGTTTTTAAGGAAGCTACTTGGAGAGTATAAATAAGAGAAAAGTCTATCTCATTTTAATCACACTTGAGCATATTTAATATCTATAGGTTTCTGAGGTAACCAAGGATATCTAAGCCAAAATTCCAAGGGAAGGTGAAGAAAAGAAGGCCGAAATGCAAGGAAGGATAAATTCTTTTGATGGTTCTTTCTAAGGTTCATTACAGGTTGAGGTATAGGTTGATGAATGGATGATGCATGGTTAATATTTATTGGTATAGGTTTACAGTGGTATATCTCATAGTGACAGGTTGACAGTGGTTCAATAATTCTACTTCTACTTCAGGGTGGTAGGATGGGGCAAGGACAGGTGGTTGTAGCCACCTTCTAGTTGTAGTTGGAGAACATAGGGGGTTGTAGCCTCCTTTTGGTTGCAGGGAGAGAATTGGGGAGTTGGATCTTCCCTCAGGTTGTAGCCTGAGAAACTAGGGGTTGTAGCCTCCTTCTGGTTGTAGCAAGAGAATTGGGGAGTTGGAGCTTCCCTCAGGTTGTAGCCTGAGAAACTAGGGGGTTGGAGCCTCCTTCCAGTTGCAGCTAGAAAACAAAGGAAGTTGGTGCTTTAAATGAATTTAGTTCTTCAAGACATATAAGAAAAAACATTTCGTGGTTTTCTCCAGATTTGGGTTTCCACATAAAACAAGGGTGTATTGTGGATGTGTATGTTTGTTCTTTTGTTCATTTATTATTTACTCTATAGTTATTGGATGATAATGCTTCATTGATATAACACTTGGATTATGTTAGGGTCCTAACCCACACATAGGTAGAACAATATATTCAGATGTAATAAAGGTCAATATTAATAAGGCCTTTCAATAAAATAGAATAAGGTGGATGTAAGAAGACCTAATATAAGCTTCCACTTCTAGAAGGATCTTCCTCTAGATGCTTCTTTTAATAGACATATTTATTATAAATAGGATTCAAGGATATGAGAACCCTAGATTGGATATTATTGTAATAGAGATCTGCTCAACTAGAGGTTGCCCCCTCGAAGAGGCCTGTGAACATTGCTTTCAGATTCAAAGTGTTATTTCTGTTGTTATTCTTATATCATTTCAGTGCTATTGTGGTGAATGTTCTGGTTATATTGTTGTCATTCTGCCATTTCTAGCATTTTATTTTTGTTCTACATACATTTTATATTTGGTATATTACTAGTGGTATGAGAGAACTTCGTCGGCAGAAAGTGGGGGTTAATTTACTTTTTCAGGGTAGAGACATATTCTGACATATTTAACTCACAGATATTTGTCGTTACGTGCATAAACCCACGGTTCAGGGATTCATACACGTAGGAAATACAAGTGGTACTTAAGCGCACATTTGTTGGCCACCCTTGTAACGCTTGTTGGCACCCCTTTGAGTGGTAGCACATCAGACAACACCTATGTATGTATCGGCCTAGATTACTTGAAGCCCTCTTTAGATAAATCGATTGACCGCCTAACTACTATAATGTCCCTGAGAACAACACTCAGGAAGATACTCTCTAGTACCTGGATAGTCGGGTAGTGCGGATAAGGGTACAGTCTATCCTCCTTAGTTAGTGCCCTAAGATATTGAGCTGAGTACTATTGTTGGACCCCACACGTATATCAGAGAGCTATAGCACAGGGAAAAACCTTGTTTGTAGAACCCTTGAATACCTAACCCTTGGGGACATAAACATAAACAAATTAAAATAAAAAAGATCTATTGTCGCGCAACTGTGTTCGGGTTGCCAAGTAAATACACATTTCTTTCTAGTTAATCATTTGGGCATTTCCTCTCTGCAGTATTCTTCAAATCGGAGTATAACTCCGCAGCTGTAAATTTTTTCACCATTATTTGAGACCTATTCCATTGGATTCATCTCTTCACCCTTCTCACATTCAACCATATCATTTTTCGGCAAATTTTGTTACCCCGCCCGCCCCTTTTTAGTTCGCCCATCCTCATGGTCCATACCCATAGCCAAGACTTGGAAGATTGCTTCAACACCTTGCAATATGGTCTCATCAATAACCAACAAGAAGTGAAACAAATCAGTGCTAATGTTTCTGCCATCAATACAACCATGTAGTCCTCAATGGAGGAAATCAAACAAGACCTCACCACCCAACTTGAATTTTTCTTTTCAGCACTCTGCACCAAACTGCATATCCCTACAAATAAACCTTCCTCTTCCTCACCTCCACATACTGAAGGTGACCAATCCTCTCATTCCCATAACTTTCATAACAATCCCTTTCACCGTGACCTACGCCTTCCATGGGTGGATGTGACCAAATTTGATGGCTCAAACCCCACAGGTTGGGTAACCAAAATGGAACATTATTTCTATTTATAGGACATTACAGATGACTTGTCCAAACTCTAGTATGGTGTTCTCAATCTAGATCAAGAATTTTGGCAATGGTGGAAATGGAGAAAAATTTCTCTTCAAGGGTAGATTGCTTGGACACACTTTGTGGTAGAGCTTTAAGAATGCTTTGACACTAGCACCAACCATTTGGGCCATTTGAAAAAGTTGAAACAATTAGGATCGTGGAAGACTTTATAGCTGCCTTTGAGCGCATGGATTTTAGAATAGAGGGCATGTTTGATGCCTTTTTCCAAGAGTGTTTTATCAGTGGCGTCAAGGATGAGATTCAGGCCCATGTCCTCATTGCTCGGCCTTAGAGTTGGGTGGAGGCTACTAAAAGAGATAGAGAAGCACAACAGTTTGTATCTTCTCAAAACTGAAAACCCTCCTTTATCCCTCGCCCTAAACCATTAAATCCCAGTACTCCCTCTGCTCCACTAAAGATCCAAAACTTGACCAGGGATGAAATTGATGAATTCCAACTCAAAGGCCTTTATTATAACTATGATGACAAATATTTCTCGGGCCACAAGTGTAAAGAAAAAAATATTTTTATTCCCATCTCTGAGGATATTTCAGAAGAGGATGTAGAAACTCCACTTGTGTTTGAGTCACCTAAATCCACTGACATAACCCCTCCCTCAGACCCTCCCGAAGTAGAACCGGTCATTTCCCTCAATTCTCTCACTGGCCTCTCCACTCCCCAAACCCTCAAGATAATCGGTTACATCAAGAATCGAAAGGTCATCATTCTGGTTGATAGTGGCAGCACCTATAATTTTATTCATTGTCACATTGCCCAAGAAACTCATTGCTACATCCATGCCCTCAATAATTTCCAAATCATGATTGCCAATGGTGGTTCCATAAAATGTGGAGCGTGTTGTGAAAATGTGTGTCTCCAAATTTGTGACTACCACCTAAAATCCCATATGTTTGCTATTGACATGGGAGGTTATGACATTGTGTTGGGTGAAAACTGGCTAAGGACTTTGGGACTCATTCTCATGGATTTTAAAGACTTAACCATGCAATTTGAGAAGGAGGGTCACCAATATAAGTTCCAAGGAATCACTGTCGGTTCACCTGAGATCATTAGTACCCATCACAAGGAAAAAATGCTCAAAAAAGGTCATTATGGTGTTATCGCCCAACTCTATGCCATACAAGAAATAGAGACACCCTCGGTCCTGCAAGACCTCCAAGCCATCTTTTCTAAACATCAATTGGTCTTTTCCACTCCCCAAGGACTCCCTCCTTCCTGTGGTTTTCATGATCATTCCATTCCCCTTGTACCCGAAAGCCTTCCTCCCAATATCCGTCTGTATCGTCACCCCTTTTCCCAAAAAAATGAAATTGAGAAAATGGTCCAAGAACTCCTTAATGTAGGAATTATACACCCCAGTACGAGCCCCTACTCTTCTCCTGTGGTCATGGTCCTGAAGAAATAAAGTTCTTGGCGAATGTGTCCTGACTTTCGTGCCCTCAACAAACTTACCATCAAAGATAAATTCCCCATTCCTGTCATTGATGACCTCCTAGATGAATTGAGTGGCACCCAATTCTTCACTAAACTTGATCTTCATTCGAGCTACCACCAGATACATATGAAAGAGGAATACATCCCCAAGACTTCCTTTAGAAATCACGAGGGCCACTATGAGTTTTTGGTCATGCCCTTTGGCTTGTGTAATTCCCCCTCCACCTTCCAAAGCCTCATGAATCATGTCTTTTGTCCTTTTCTCTGCCATTTTGTCTTAGTTTTCTTTGATGATATCCTCATATATAGAAAAATATGGACATACCATCTTTCTCATGTGGATTGAGTTCTCCATCTACTCTCTCAGCACAAACTTTTCCTAAAACGGTCTAAATGTGCTTTTGGTGCCTCAGAAGTAGAATACTTGGGTCATCTGGTTGGCATGGATGGCGTCAGGGTGGATCCTAAAAAGATTAAAGCTATGCAAGATTGGCCTCACCCAAAGACTCTTAAGAGCTTGCGTGGATTTCTGGGCTTAACAAGGTATTGTCGCAATTTTGTTAACAATTATGGGAAGATTGTAGAACCTCTCACTTCTCTCCTAAAAAATAACTCTTTCACTTGGACTCTAGCCATTGCTAAAGCTTTTCAAACCTTGAATATGGCCATGTGCACCACTCCAGTCCTCACCCTTCCCAATTTCCAAAATACCTTTGTGTTGGAATGCAATGCCTCAAAGAAAGGAATTGGTGTTGTCCTTATGCAAGAGGATCGACCTTTGGCCTTTACCAGCAGGTAACTATCTGAAATAAATCTGGGCAAATCCATCTATGAAATGGAAATGTTGGCTATTCTGCATGTTGTTAATCTGTGGTGCCCTTATCTATTGGGGCAACATTTCCAAATTAAGATAGACCATCAAAGCCTCAAGTATTTTCTGGAACAACGCATTTCCTCCCCAAAACAACAAAAATGGGTGACTAAGCTCTTTGGATATGATTATGATATCATTTACAAGAAAGGCAAAGACAATGTGGTTGCGGATGCACTTTCCCAAAAATATGAAGATGAAGGATCCCTCTTTTCTCTTTCATTCATTGTACCAAACTGACTCCATGCCATTCGCCAGGAATGGCTACAAGATCCCAAAAGTTCACAGATGATCCAACAATTGCAATCGAATGCTCCAGCTTCCCCAGGGTACTCTTGTCTCCATGATGAAGCTCAATACAAAGGATGTTTTTGTTTAAGCAAACAATCAAAGATTAAATCCACAGTACTTTCTGAGCTTCGTGCTACACCCATAGCAGGGCACTCCGGGTTCACCAAAACCTATGATAGGGTCAAACGTTCCTTTTTCTGGGATGGTATGAAACAGGAAATTTGTAATTTTCTCATTGAATGTGATGTGTGTCAACGCAATAATGGATAAATAGTCAAATCTTCGGGCACACTAAAACCGCTCCCGATTCCACCTACTATTTGGAAGGATATATCTATGGATTTTATTACCGGCTTACCCAAATCAGGAAATAAATCAGTCATCATGGTGGTTGTTGATCACCTTTCCAATTATGCTTATTTATGTGCCCTTCAACACCCATTTACAACATAAATGGTGGCTCAAATTTTCATGGATCAGGTCTTCAAGATTCATGGCATGCCACACTCTATTGTTTCTGATCATGACCCAACTTTCACAAGCAATTTTTGGTAAGAACTTTTCAAGATACAAGGCATCGAATTGCATCTTAGCACAACTTATCAATCCCAGACTAATTGCCAAACGAAAGTTGTCAACAAGTTTTTGGAAACATATTTGAGGTGTCTTTCCTCAGAAAAGAAAAATCAGTGGGCTCAATGGTTACACCTAGATGAATGGTGGTACAACACTTCATACCATACAACTACACACATGACTCCTTTTGAAGTGATATATGGACACAAGACACCTTCAGTTCTCTCATACTTACCGGGTGCCTCGAAGGTCCAGGCGGTTGACCAAACACTTACAGATTGAGAGGATATTCTCCATACCCTTAAAGAGAATTTGGTCATGGCATAGAATCGTATGAAGAAACAAGTAGATCAAGGTCACTTTGAACGTCAATTTGCAGAAGGGGATCAGGTGTTTCTTTGATTGCAACCTTACAAGCAAACTTCCCTCAAGGCCGAGCATTGTTAGAATCTAGTGCCCAAATTTCATGGTCCTTATACCGTTCTCAAGCAAGTGGGACAAGTAGCCTATCAGTTCTCTTTTCCCAGCCATTCGAAGCTACATCCTATTTTTCATTTTTCATTCTTAAAGAAGGTGATTGGATCTAAGTGCCAAATTCAAAACAACCTTCCTGAGTTAGCTAAAGAAGGATCCATTTGGCTACAACCAGAAGCAGTTTTGGACTAGCATGAGCATCACCTACATCACAAAACCATCAAGGAAGTTCTAGTCCAGTGGAAAGATACAACTCCAGCAGATGCCACTTGGAAACCAACTACCATTCTGCAACAATTTCCTCATCTCAAGTCTTGATGGCAAGGTTTTTTTTAAGGGGGAGTACATGTTAGGGTCCTAACTCGCACATAGGTAGAACAATATATTCGGATGTAATAAAGGTCAATATTAATAAGGCCTTTCAATAAAATAGAATAAGGCAGATGTAAGAAGACCTAATAGAAGCTTTCTCTTCTAGAAGGATCTTCCTCTATATGCTTCTTCTAATAGACATATTTAGTATAAATAGGAGTCGAGGGTATGAGAACCCTAGCTTGGATATTATTGTAATAGATCTCTACTCAACTAGAGGTTGCCCCCTTGAAGAGGCCTGTGAACATTGCTTTCATATTCAAAGTGTTATTTTTGTTGTTATTCTTATATCATTTCAGTGCTATTGTGGTGAATTTTTTGGTTATATTGTTGTTATTCTGCCATTTCTAGCATTTTATTTTTGTTCTGCATACATTTTATATCTAGTATATTACAAATTATATGGTTAAAAAGGATTAAATTGCTTTATTACTGATTCACCCCCCTCTCAGTAATCCAACACAACCCCGTAATTTATAGTCTCAAACTTGGAGGAAGATACAACTCCCTATATTCTCCACCTCCAAATGGAAGGAGGATCCAAACCCCTTTCCTTTCCCCTACCTTCCACTCTCAAATATATAGGAGAAACAACCTCAAATTTGCAAACTTGTGAGATTTTCCACAACCTCAATTTTCTAATTCTGATTCTAAAACTTGGACTCATATATTATGATCTTTTCTGCTTATGATACAAAAAGTGGAATTCAGTTTGTACCTACCAAGATTCAAATATAATTGTTTTATCTTGAACACTTGTTTGGGACTAGTTTCTAGATTAGTCACAAACCCTAACTTCCAACAAGTATAACTTTGTACCTGTAATGAATCAAGGTCTAGAACTTGTAACAAATCTTCCTAGATATCATATTTGAAATTCCTCCAAATGTTTTTCCTTCACTCATCCATGAAAAAAGCGTTATAGAGAAAATGGAAAACCTTTTTGAATTTTGGCATATTCTAGAGAGTGAACTTGTACGACATTCCACCCACTCAATATTTGATATATGATTGTGAAACTTGCGCACAAAATACTATGGAATATACTTTTTCCAATCCAATTTGTCTCATAGAATTTGGATCTTCTATGAAGAAGATATGATTGTTTTACCCAAAACACCTTAGAAAAAATCATCAGAAGACTTCATTTCCCTCGGAATTTCACCCTTCTTTACTTCCTCTTCCCTCTGAAATTTTCTACCAAACTTGTGCTAAGAGACAACAAGAGTGAATCATGAAAATGACAGGTTATTAATGTGAATTTATACCCTTCCAAGCGCTTCCTTTACTTAACTTTAGGGCCAACCTATAACTTCTTGTTTGCAACACTCTTTAGGGGAAAATTAGCATGATCATGTTTAAGAGGGCATATATTCTCAACCTTGAGGAACCACGTGGCATACCACCTACCATTGGAAATGGCTTGATGAGGAATATCAATCCATGGAGGTTTTGGTTGCATTTGGAATTTCCTTCATATTGGTTTTTTTCAAAAACTAAGGGGCTTCTTGACCATACCTCTGGGGATTCTTGTGGGCTTATTAAAATCATATTCTCATTAGTTCCATGCTTAAAGCTATGCCATAAGGGAACCGCTTTGGATACTCCTTGAAGTAAACCTGTAGGTTTATTCATGTTGATCACCAATGATTGACTTCGACATCGATGAAAACACCTTTCAATGGTTCTTGATATATCAAAGGCTCATATTGTATTATTTATGGGTGCCTTTGTATAGGGTGTGTTACATCTTCGTTTGCAATGAAACGTTTTTTTATTATTATTATTTATTATTTTTTTTATCACTGGCGGAATTGGAAACTGTGTCAGTCTTGTACTCGTGTGACATGGGTTCAATTTCGACCGCTACCACTATAAAATCCAGGTTCCTACGTATTCCCCTTCCACAGACATGACTAAATTGGGGGGAATTGAAATTGAAACCTCATAGAACTTCATTTTCACAACACTAGCCAATTGAGCTACCCCACGGGGTTTCCAATGAAACCTTTTTATAAACCTTTTTATTTTCCATTAATTGATTATATTCCAAAACATTGAGTGATATGCTCAATGGAAAGTAAGGAACACTTCAATACCACTTGGAACTAAGAAAACATTAAGTGCCATGTGCAAGGAAAGTAAAATACACTGCAAATGCATTCCCTCAACAAGTTGGACATTTATTAATTATGTGTTTTCTTTTTTAAAGGTCCTTTATTTTACAGAAGAGTGTTTCATTGCTCTCAAGACATTACGAAGATCATTTGGAGGACAATTTATGGCTTTTATTTTTCTCTAGCTACAAAACCTTTGGGCCTTTAGCCCCTTCTTCCCATGAAATGATGTACAAGCCCTTGTTGGGATCAATAAGCTCAAAAACCCAAAAGATGAGGAAATTAAAGGGAATATGAGTGGAAAAATATAAGTATGTGCAGGAATGGTATGATGACCCTTCAAAGAGATCCCTTAGTAGGAACCATTTTCTTGAGGGTAACCAACTTACTGACAAGACATGTAAACCAACAAGGTGAGACATCATCTCCTTAGTTACCCATAGGCATGGAGGGGTAACATCTGGCTCCTACTTGGGGAAATGTGCTCGCCATAGAGGAAATTAGAACCTCATTATCTTTTGGTAAGACCCGTGTCTACACAAATTTAAAAAATACACACTCACCCCTTTATTGATATAAGAAATAAAAAAATTCAAAATTGACCACTATTCATTAAAAGAAAATTTTGCACTTTTTTGAAAAATTTATAACTAACATGTAACATGATTCAATAAAATGTATCACATCAATTATGCATAAATGAATATAAAGCAACATATAAAGTAAAATATGAAAGAAAATGCAACTACACTAGGATGGACACACAAAATGTAAATGTAATAAAGAGATATCGCCTACCTTCTTACCTAGGGCCATGGGCACATGGAGATCGAGTTCTAGGTGATGTTAGGTGAAATCATACAACTAGTGCAACCACCTTCTTAGAATCTCACCCAAGTTCTTCCCCATGTTCTTAGTTATAAAATATATCAAGGAAAAGTTAAGAACATAATAATCATGAATATTAAAAGCATATAATTAATCATAGGAAGCAACTCATGGAAGTGTGTGGGAGGGAGACAATCCTACTAGAATGAACAACCACAAGCTATATCCACCCATCTCTAATTATGGATGCCACATATAGATGATATCATATTCTTCCTCATTAGCATGACCATTGTTTCCTAAAGGATGAGAGGAGATGAGAGACTGAAATAAAACTGCATGGTTTCCCAAAGAAGATAAGAGGTAAGGGACAACCTCATGTACAGAGAAATAAATTTTCTCGTTGTTATAAAATTATTCCCTCTTCATCTACAAATCCATGCCAAAATCGATAAGATGAAAACATTTCCTCTTTATAGCATGCATCTCTATCTGGTTTGAGCTCGCCACATCATCAAAATGGTAATCCCCAATGTATGGTTGGGATTCAACATAACTTCATTGTGACAAGCCATCCCTTGGTGGATGGAAAAGGTTTGTAATCATATCATCACTAGCATGTCAATTGTCTTGATTTCCCACATATAAAAAAAAACTTCCAAAGTAAATACTTATGCATTCCTTATCTCAAATTTTCCTTCAATGTTGTAGATGGCATCTCCATCAAAACCGAAAAACCCAATATCCCGTGCACTCCTCCCAATATGTATGAAATAATCAATGTGTGGATAAACCATGTTAGAGAGGTCCTCCATGAAATCATATCTATCACTGAGACTGAATAATTATTCAAAAGGATAGACAAATCCATATTCCTCAAGAGGGAAAATAGACACCAATGTCTGATATGGGTCTTTAGTGTGAGAAAATTCATTGGGATCTTCTTGGCAACTTTCCTCACCTGCAAAGGATTTTTCTTCAGTAAGAGGCTCCCTATTAAGTTATTCTTCAATAGATTCTTGAGATAACGCCTTTATAAGACTTATAAAAAATAAGTGGATTCATCAACAACCTTTATCATTTCCATCTACAAAAGTTTCTTCATAATACAATAAATTATGGGCAAGGGTTCATCCCATGGTGCTACAATTACATCATTTGAAATGACACTTCAATGTAGTTTCCAGATGAACTTTAAGAAAATCTCATCAAAATTCAAAAGAGATCTTCCCTCAACTAGAGTCATCACGAAAGATAAAGGAAAAGGATTTGGGATAGACATTCCAAGTATCGTTATCATACTAGAAACGATTCAAAATCATTCCTTGCAATGATGCCAAAACATTTATCGCCCAATATGTATTTTGGAAAAATCCCAACCAAATCCAATGAAACTATTACACAACTGGGAACACCTCTCACTATCACCTCAATAGATGTCCCCCTCATTTTGGTGAAGGTTAAATCCAACACAAGAGAGGATTATTGGGTGACCCTAGGGGGATTGTGATGTAAAGTGAAAAGAGATGAAGAATTCCCCTATAGGTCAATATCAAGATTGGAATGACGCTTACGTGAGATGGTAATTGATTTCCAAGGTAGTGTATCTACAAAATAATGTGTTAGGGACCTAACCCTATTGGCATGTTCTACAGGCAGCGTATGCTTGTCATTGATGGAAAGTACAACAATGATGATCAACAATGCAATGATAATCAGGGAAGAGAAGCAACCATGATCGTTGGATCAACAATTCAGAATTCCCGATGGTTGTCAGATCTCAATGTAGACAAGAAGAGCGCGCTGAAAAGGAGGATAGATCTCAGGCATTAAATCCAAGCACGGGATCCGACCATCGTCAGATCAAGGAGAACCTACACGTTCTTTAACGTGCAAGGAGTAGCGGGCTCACAAAATCGCGAAAGAAGGAGGACCGTCCATCATCAGGCATGACACGTGGGGAAAGATCATCAATTCACTAAATGGAGAGTCAAAGGAACGGGGTTCCCTAACCTCTCGAAACCGTAATATGCAAAATCACGACTTAATCTGAGCCGTCAGATCAAGGTTTGATATGGACCATTGATCCCAGTCCATTTCGGAGTTTCGCAGATAGAGAGTTGGAGATGTCAAAGAGTAATTACCACAAGAATCTCGAAATCGTGAATCGTGACTTAATCTGACCTGTCAGATCAAGGTTTGATCTGGACCGTTGATCCTAGTCCATTTTGGAGTTTCTCGGATTGAGAGTTGGAGATGTCAAAGAATAATAACCACAAGAATCCCAAAATGGTGATATGCAGAATCACGACTTAATCTGAGCCATCAGATCAAGGTTTGATCTGGACCATTGATCCCAGTCCTTTCGGAGTTTCACGGATCGAGAGTTGGATATGTCAAAGAATAATAACCACAGGAATCCCGAAATCACGATATGCAAAATCACGACTTAATCGCAACCGTCAGATCAATATTTGATCTGGACCGTTAATCTAACCCCATTTCGGAGTTTCGTGGATCGAGACTTTGTAGTGACAAGAACACTGAACATCAAGAATGTCGAAATTGTGAAATGCGAAATCGTGAAATGATCTGAGCCGTCAGATCCAGTGTTGATTGGGACCGTTGATCCCACGCCATTTCAGGGTTTCGGGGATCGTGACTTGGAGAGTCGATATGCCTCATCTCCAGATTCATGAAATGCGAAATCGAGAAAGCGCCTTATTCACAAGGCACTGGTCACATCCCTTGGTCACATCAGTGAGAGATGGAGGAAATATCTAGAGGAACCAAGCTCCTTTTCAGGGATCATGACTGGGAATGTCGTGACACATGGTAACACGAATGCTAAACTGCCAAAATGTCGAAATGAATGCAGGATCCCTTGGAATCAATCCAACGGTGTAGGTGAATTTGAACAAGATCGGAGGGCTACTATAGCATGACATAGTGTAACTGACAGAAACCATAGATGGCTTCTGCCAGAGGACATGAAGACACTAGGGGATGATTGACAGAGGAGGTGAAGAGTCTTTGGGAATCATCAAGAGGGATGAATATGTTCATGGAGGCGATTGACAGCTGGATGAGCATTGAGGCTTCTAACTCGAACAGAGAAGGTGAGCTCGACTGTCACAGAGAAGACGAAGAGTCTCAAAGTGCCGGAGAGGCTGAGGAATCTTAGTATAACATATGGTGATGCTGAACAAGTGGAAAAGGAACAGATAAGTTGAAGAGTCACAATGATGATCAGACAGAGTACTCAAGTTGTGGAGGAATTTGGCGTGGTGTGAGCATGCAGAGGCATGGAAAATATTGCATGCACAAGGAGCACAGGGACTCTAAGAAAGTGGAACAAAGAAGAGATTAGTGTTGTTGTCGTGGGGAAGGATTCAAGTGTGAGCAAGGAGGCAGAGCACAGGTGCAGAAATGCACAGTAGAGGAAGGTTGCATTGAAGGGATATGGAGCAGAGAGTATAAAAGGCAGAAGAAAAGAAAGTGCAAGGGGTGTGTAGAAGACATTGATGTAGACAGAATAGAGTAGTGTAACAAAACAACGACAGGGCTGGTAAGCCATTGAATAACTTTATATCACTATAATAAGTTTTAGTAACAAGGAATTTATATACCACAGTGGTTGGGAGGTGCTAGGGAGGATTGGTGTCCTCAAAGGTTCAAGTGGGTGCTTGAACACATGGAGTTGGTGCTTCCTTCTAGTTGGTGCTAGAGAAACTAGGGAGTTGGTGCTTCCTTCTAGTTGGTGCTAGAGAAACTAGGGGGTTGGTGCTTCCTTCTAGTGGGTGCTAGAGAAAATAGAGCGCTGGTGCTCTCAGCAAGTTCCAGCTTGCAAAACTAGAGGTTGTAGCCTCACAGTGAGTTGGTGCTCATATGTATGAGAATGTAAAGAAGGTAGATCATACTTATCATATAAAGAAAAAGAGGTTTTTACCCTGTATGGGTTTCCTTGAGAATTATCTGTCTCTATCTTTCTCATATATGTGACTGATGTTGAATGTGCCCTTGTTTATTTCTCTGCATTATTGTGATCATATTTGAGTGCCTTGTAAAGATTTTAAAAGAATCATAATTGATTAAGCACGGTAACAACTGATTCACCCCCCCCCCTCTCAGTTGTCCAACAATTGGTAT
>JZKD02S1782456.1:351148-378267 GCA_000966675.3 Picea glauca
TGCCTTGTAAAGATTTTAAAAGAAGCATAATTGTTTAAGCACGGTAACAACTGAGTCACCCCCCCCCCTCTCAGTTGTCTAACAAACCCCTCATGTAGGTTGAATAATATATTTCCATGTTATAAAGGTCAATATTAATAAGGCGTAGCAATAAGGAAGAATAAGTCCAATGTAAGAAGACCTAATAGAAGCTTCCGCTTCTAGAAGGATATTCCTCTAGATGGTTCTATTTATAAAAATATTTAGTATAAATAGGAGTCGAGGGTATGAGAACTCTTGTCTTGGATATTATTGTAATAGAGCTCT
The DNA here is from genome assembly GCA_000966675.3 of Picea glauca. NCBI lineage: Eukaryota > Viridiplantae > Streptophyta > Pinopsida > Pinales > Pinaceae > Picea > Picea glauca. The sequence goes on from JZKD02S1782456.1 coordinate 351,455, forward strand.
ACTCTACTAGAGGTTTCCCCCTCGAAGAGGTAAGTGAGCATTTCTCTCAGTAATCAAAATGCTCTTTCTGGTGTTCTTCTGGTATCATTTTGGTATTATTGTGGTGTTGTTATGGTTATATTGTTGTTCATTTTCCATTTCTAGCTATTTATTTTTGTTCTGGATTCTTTTTTGTATTTGGAATATTACAAGTGGTATCAGAGAACCATCCTTTGTATAAAATTGTGGGTTAATTTTTTCAGGGTAGAGACGCATTCCAACGTCTTTAAGATACATATATATGTCGTTACGCGCATAAAACTACGGTCAGGGATTCATACACATAGGAAATATAAGTGGTACTTAAGAGCACATCTGTTGGCCACCCTTGTAACCCCTGTTGGTACCCCTTCGAGTGGTAGCGCATCAGATATCACCTGTATATGGATCGAACTAGATCTCCTAACTCCCTCCATAGATAAACTAATCGATCACCTGACTATTATAGTGTCACCAAGAACAACATTCGGGAAGATACGCTCTAATACCTGGGTAGTCGAGTAGTATGAATAGGGGCACGGTCTAGCCTCCTTAGTTGATGCCCTGAGATATTGGGTCGAGTAATACTGTTGGATCCCGCATGTATATTAGAGATCTATAGCACAAGGAAATCCATTTTCTGTAGAACCCTTGAATACCTAATCCTTGGGATGGAAACAAAAGCAGAACAAGCAAGATCTATTGTGGCGCAACTCTGTCTCCTTCATTTGAGTTGTGAAATTTCTACACATTTCGTCCTGTTAATCATTTGGGCATTTCATCATTGTAGTATTCTTCATATTAGAGTATAACTCTGCAGGGGTAAAAAAAAAAAAAGAAAAAAATTCTGGATCATGTTGGCACCATTATTTGAGACCTATTCTCCTAGATTTCTCTATTCACCCTTATCGTAGTCATACCTATCATTTTTCAGCAAATTTTTTTCTTATGGACCCGACCCCCTTCCAACACCCTTATTTTGGCTTTACCCCATTGGATTCCACTCATCGCCCTGATCATTGTGATACACTTCACCCATAACCCATTTTCTGTGGGGTCCCACCTACCCCTTTTCATGTTCCCTCGTCATCATGGCCCTTATACATAGCCAAGAATTGGAAGCTCACTTCAATACCTTGCACTCTAATTTCACAGACACTGAAAAAGAAGTGCGAAAACTCAATGCCAATATTTCCACCATCAATTAAAAGATGTAGTCCTCCATCGCTGCCTCAATAGAGGAACTCAAAGATAAGCTCAAACAAGAAATTACTACCCATCTTGAATATGTCACTAAGATGATCTGCGTCAAGTTGCATATCCCTACAGATCTTGCCATATATGACCCACCTTTGCATACTGAAGGTGAAAATTCCTCTCATTCCCATAATTTTCAGCCCCATCACTTTCGGCATGACCTACGCCTTCCATGTATGGATGTGAACAAATTTGATGGATCAGATCCCATTATCTTGGTAGCTGAAATGGAAAATTATTTCTCTTTGTATGGAATTACGGATGAGTTGGCCAAACTCTGGTATGATGTTCTCCATCTAGATCAAGAAAGTTGGCAATGGTGCCAATGGAGAAAAAAGGCTCGCCAAGGGTATGTGGCTTGGACATGCTTTGTGACAGATATTTATGAATGATTTGACACTCACACCAACCATTTAGGTCGTTTAACAAAGTTGAAACAATATGGTACCATGGAAGACTTTATAGTTTCTTTTGAGAAACTGGATTTTCGTACAGAGGGCATGTCTAATGCTTTTTTCCAAGAATGTTTTATTAGTGGCATCAAGGATGAGGTTCATTGTCATGTCCTCATGGCTTGGCCTCAGATTTGGGTGGACGCTACTAAAATATCTAAGGAAGAAAAACAATTTGTCTCTTATCAAAACAAAAAACCCTCCTTTATTCCTCACACTAAACCAATAACTCCCACTCCTCCTTCTACTCCACTATAGATCCAGAAATTGACCAGGGCTGAAATGGTTGAACGCCAACTCAAAGGACTTTGTTATAATTGTGGTGACAAATATTTTCTGGGACACAAGTGTAAGGAACACAATATTTTTATGGCCATCTCGGAGGATTTTTTGGAAGAGGATGTTGAGGCTCCCCTTGTGTCTATGTCACCTGAACCAACTAACATAACCCCTCCCTCAAACCCTCTTGAAGTAGAATCGGTCATTTCCCTAAATGATCTCACTAGCTTCTCTGCTCCCCAAACCCTCAAGCTAATTGGTTACATCAATCATAGGAAGGTTATCATTCTTGTTGATAGTGGAAGCACCCATAATTTAATTCATCTCTGCATTGCCCAAGAAACTAATTGCTATATCCATGTAATCAATAATTTCCAAATTATGATTGCCAATGGTGGGTCCATGAAATCTGGAGGGCATTGTGAAAATGTGTGTCTCCAAATTGGTGACTACCACCTGAAATCTCATATGTTTTCTATCGACATGGGTGGTTGTGACTTTGTGCTGGGTGCATAATGGATAAGGAATTTGGGTCCCATTCTCATGGATTTTAAGGAATTAACCATACAATTCGACCAGGAGGGCCAACAATATAAGTTCGAAGGAATCATTATCATTTCCCTTGAGATCATTAGTTCCCATTGCATGGAAATGTTGCTAAAAAAAGGTCATTCTGACATTATTGCCCAATTCCATGCGATACAAGAAAATGAGACACCTTATGTGCCCCAGGACCTTGTTGGCACAGGGGTAGACCTAGGGTTTAACACATCAACAATGCACACCGGCCCTTTCGACAACACCTGCGAAGAAGATGAAGTCTCACCTGAGGTAGAGGCAGGGGGGTTGTAGAACTCAAGTGTCTACAACAATGTTGGGACACAGATCTGTGATTACAACACTTAACAGAGCACTAGACAACAATATGCATTATATTAGGGTTCTCATTCACATCCCAGATTAATCCTTATTACAGATCAACGCAACAACAATCAAGATAAAACACTTCCAATCACTTAGCACATAGCATTAGCTCATATATAGCATTCATTCACATCATTAAGCACTAAGATACAACATCATATGCATTCATTATACATAAAAGCAACAACACTAAGTAAATAACCACATAAAGAACATCGCACAAAGCACATCAAGACACAAGATATACGTGGTTCACCCCAGTGTGGGGATACTTCTACCAACTTGTTCTTCATATTTATTAGTATTTCAAGCTTCTTACATTCATTTTCTCCTGTGCACAAAGCCATAGAGCCAAAATCTGCAGAGGACAAGATATCTACGAGATGCGCACCAAATCCTCCTTCCCAAAACTAGATCAATGCACAGAGCCTACTCCTCAGTAGAATAGAGCCTTACATACAATGTATGTGGACAAAGAAACTTACAAAAAACTTGCACTTAGATCTACAAGCCTTAACACATTCTTGCACAAAGACAACTAGATCTTTTCACATATCCAACACTGAGTAGTATGCCTTACATTTCTTAGCTACTTATTTATACATTTACAACAAGGACTAATCATGGGTAAACCCATGGGCCGACATCATTTAACCCTTCATAAATCCTAATAAACCATTGTTAGGTCCACAAGCCTAAAAAAATAGTGATATACTGCAATATTAGCTCCATCTAGGATCTCCACCTTCGACCAGCCTGTCGGAGTCCCAAAAGTGGTCAAACATGACCAATGTTATCTCAAAACTTGGTCAAGGGTCAATAGGCCCCTAACACTCACCTGTAACTCATCCTGAGTCACTTAGATCTGGGAAACATTGCTTCAAAGGCCTTGAGCTTTGCTCGATATGCCTCGACTTGCTACATTGCTAGAGTGTCCTGCTCATTGAACTCCTGAATCCCTTGCTCTGTAACAGGCCTTCCAGGCGTTGTTCCACTGTCGCAACCAGTTGGTCTAACTGCGAGCCTTGTCCTTCAACCTCTTCAAAAATTGTGCACGCTTCATCCTACACCGACTGTAGCCTCTATGTAAATTCCATGACTCTTCTCTGGATCAAAGTAACCTGTTGTTGGACTATGCATTGTTCCTGTGATCTTTTCATATTATTGACTGCAATAAGAAGCTTCATCTGTTCTTGCATGGTGGATGCCTGCTTCTTCACCTCATGTAGTTGTGTTTCTAGTCTCCTCAGCTCCAGATCTTCTGCAAGGTGCTCATAGGTCTGCGCACTTTGATCACTTAGTTGCTTACACTCTGAGGTGAGTGATCTGATTCTTTCTACTACTCTCTTGGCAATTTATTCCCTTTGATCACACATTTCTTGTGGAGTGATCAACACTTATTGGATATCTAGCTCCATTAGTCTTGCTTGAATCTATTGAAAGGCCTCATCGAGCTTCCCCACTTGAATCTCGGTTGACTCTTCTTCCTCCTATGCCAAGACCGACATAGAGAGAAGTTCTTTATTCACTACCTCTTTGACCGAAGTCTTCTCTGTGAGCAGGTGGTATTTTTCTTTCTGCATCTTCACATTGTCCTCCTTGTACATTGCCTGAATTTCATATTTCTCCTTATGTGAAACTCAAAGTTGGACGAAGACCTCCGCCTTTTCTTGCTTCAAGGCTTCTGTAGCCTTCTCCTCCTCTTTGTGGGATCGACGAAGTCGAGGCTCTGTTGCATCTACTAGTCCTTGTAATTGGGTGGGCTCATCCCCCAATTCTGCACTTTCTGATGAAGAAGGAGTAGTAGGTACTGCGCGGCTTGAATTGATGGCTTGTTGTATCTCCTACAACTCCTTCTCTATTATTTCATACATCGTCTCCTTATTTTCTCCCATGTCTTTGAAAAATATCCTTTGAATCATCTTCCATGGTTGCGATGATGAGATCAACATCGTCCACTGTGAGCACATTCTTCAACTGGGGTTTATTGGCACAGGTATTATTTCTTGCTGAGGGTTTTTATAGAGAATCCTTCCTTTTCTTTGATGTTTCGACTTCTATAAGGGGATCCTTCGATGGTGTAACTTTGCCTTTGTTTTACTTGTCTCCTTATTTCCCTCCTTCTTCATAGTTCACTTCATATCCTCCTCCTCTTGCAGGTAATTGAGGCCCACTTTCCTCCAATGCGCTATCCTCGTCATCACTTTCTATGTTCTACACTTCCTCCTTTTTCTTCTTTTTCTTTGCACTAGTATATCCATCATGCTCGACCCAGATGACCAATGGACTTCCTATGATGTTAGGGTCGGAGAGTTTTGTAGTGTCAACCAGTACAAGGAAATATACTGTCCATTCTTTGGTGATCTCCTCGATGTCCTCGTTGGTTAGTTTGTAATAAGACTATAGTTCATCCTTTCTTTCATCCCTACACGCAGTGATATACATAAAGTGTCGATCTGCATGGAACTTCGCTAGCGGCCTACACTAGTGTAATGTATTCAATGTCATGAGGGAAAATGCCTTAATAGAATTCTTCAGCTACTGGTAGGAGGAATGGAAGACAACATTCGACTTCCACCGCTTTGACATGTCATTTGTATACCAAAAGGTGGAGAACCTCACGGCCAATGACTCTGATGGATCAGCTTCCGAGAAGGTTGCTCCTTCTGATATTTTTCAAGAGACAAATGTGATCAATACTAGTATCTAGCTATAATGAAACTCATATCCCTGGTCTTGCGCTTCATGACATTCCTTCTTGAGCTCGTTGACGAGGTAGCTCACCCAGTTCATTTTCATTCCTTCTACGCACTTCGGTGCAAGGTCTACTACAAATCTAGTAACTTGTGTTGGACGGTTCTTTTTTACAAGCTTACTAGCTATAAGCTGACAAGTTAGGCGCACTATGCCATCCTGGATGCGCACTATAGTCTTCCTCTATGCGTTGTTCCAAGGATCGATCAGAAGTCTTCTCTGGGTAGAACTGTTGAGGTTATGGTCCCTGCATGCTCAATCCTTCCATGCGGTGGATCAACATCGGATACACAATCACATGCCTATCAACCCACATATATCCTTCGTGGTAACACGATAAGAGGAGTTTAATGCAAGCGTTAACCTCTTGATGTCGGTCGAAGTGAGGGATATTCATTACATTTAGGATCATTGATTGCACAAGCTCCTTAATTCATGGTTGGGAGACTATGCATGGCTTCTTCCAAGACGTCTTCATCAGATACCTATGTGGCACGAGCATCACATAGTTCTTCCTTTCATCGAGGTTTAAATCATTATTCTTCAGAGTTAGGATATGTCCTAACTGGGGTCCAACTATGCATATCCCCTTTAGGATATACATGGTGATCAACGTGTACTCAAAGTCACGCGGAATATTGTCGCGGTTCACTGTGCCAGCCAAAGGCAGTATGTACTCCAACAAGACCGACGGGATCTACTTCGCGTTAGCCATATAGTCATGTTGTTTGCTTCGCTCCTTAGCAGTGTGGCCAAAATGTCGTCTAGTCGATGGGGATGCTTGCAATACACTAGATGACGATGCGTGTATTCCTACATACATGACTCTCTCAGCCATGAGGTCTACAAGAATATCCTCCACAGACTTTTCTAATGCTCTATGTTCACCTGACATTCACACTTGTAACTAAATAAATTAGGTAGATGAATGGACAAGCGAGGTAATCAAATGGATGGCGAGGTTTAGAAAACACAACATGATACAATGGATTCTTTGTTATCTCAGATATCATGGTTTTCAAAAAATGGTCTTGGCGCAGCATCCGGTGGGTTAAATAAGAAAGTGTCGTAATGGGTTCCTCCAATGGGTAGGAATGCCTTAATCAATACGAATCAATCCGTTATGGCACGGTCTCAATGATCCAATGACAGTCTTTCTGGTAATAACTGTGTTTCTAGCCATTCTAGAGCATCATTTTAACGATTGGGGTGCCTCCAACAGTCATATAGCTTCGTCGTGGTGAAGTCCCATTCTGTGTGGTTCTTCTATTCTGGTGAGGTTCAAGTTCTGTATATCTGCCTCCTATGAGGTCTTCTCTAGAACCGCCTGTAGTTTTTCTAACTTGGATTTCTTCTTACTGAGATTTCTTGCCTTCTTTCCTGTAATCTAAGTCTCTGGATTCCTCTTTCCATTCTTATGCTTATCTTTTCTTATCATAGTTACTTTGTGCTATTGATGTTCTTTCAAAGGGTTCAAAGGTAATACCTCTTTTCTTATTAACTCTAGGGTAGGTATTATTATTTCTTACATGGATAGGTCCTTCAAACCTTTTTGTGCTCTTTCAACCACAATAGCTAATTCTCTTTCCCTCTGTTGCTTCAACTTATCCTCTTGTTCTTCTATTAGTCACTCTAGTTTTATGGCTATGAGGTCCTTTAGGTCTTTCTTTTTCTATTCTGTAGCTTCTTCCTATGTTTTCCTTTTGATCTGGTCTTCCACAATCCAAGTCTTTCCTAAGAAAAGTGGAAAGGGGGCATTGTTTTCAACAAATCGAATAACTTCAAATTCTTCTTTAGTTGAAATTCCATGAGCAATCATAGGTATATTAGTAACTCTTCCACATAGGGTTATCATATTTCCTTTAAACAATCCTATCCTTCCCAATGAATGTATGATAGTAGGATTTCCCAAAATTTCCCAAGTTCTTTGTGGAATAATATTCACGTGTGTTTCTTCATCTAATACACAGTCTATGTTGAAGTATTATATTCTTGTAACTATGCATTGTTTTCCTTTCAGGATCTCTGCTAAACTGATGTCTCTGTGATCATTCATTAATTCTTCTAACTGTATTAAAATATTATCTAACTCTTTTTCTGTATGATTATTTAACATATCCTTAGTATCTTGACCTTCTTTATAGTTTTCTTGTCTCATGTTCATCTTTTCAAATTTAGAAATCATTCTTGGGAAATCCTCAACCTCATGACCAATAGCTTTACAACAAATATAAATAGGACCTATACCATGGAATTCCTTAGCAGTATGACCTGATCTTATGAAATTATAACACAATGTCAATCCTCTCTTTCTTTTAAATGATCCCCAACCTCTCCTATACTATGCACTGGGATCACAGTGTTGGACCTGGAATCTACAAAAATTCTTTCTAGGTTCCTGCATCTAATCATTAGTCCAAAAATTCTTTTTATGCATAGGAATAACATATTTTTCTCTATTTATATCAAGTTTATTCATATCAACTCTTTCTTCTAACTGTGCCCTAGTTTTTAGACTAGGACAAAAACTATCAAACATACCTAGATTCATACTTTCGAAGCAAAAAATTCCACTTATCTTACCTTTACTAGAGCACAAAGATTTAAGATCATACCTCTTTTCTTCGAATGTAGTCTCTTTCTTGGCACAGAGCTTTGCAAGTCAAGTAGAATATTGCACACTACAACAATAGATCTACACACAGAGATTTCTCCTTTCTTCATTTCCTAGCAATCATAGTTTCAAGTCCCAGCAACATAAGCATTTGTTGGCACAGGGGAAGACTCAGGGTTCAATGCTTCAACAACGCACCAACAAAACCCTAACTACCGACCCTTTTGGAAACACCTGCGAAGCATACAACATATCACCAGAGGTAGAGGCAGGGGGGGGTTGTAGGACTCAGGTGTCTACAACCAAGCTAGGACATATATTTGTGATTACAACACTTAACAGAGCACTAGCCAACAATATTCATTAGATTATGGTTCTCATTCACATCACAAATTAACCCTTATTATAGATCAACATAGTAACAATCAAGATAAAACACTTCCAATCACTTAGCACATAGAATTAGTTGAGATCTAGCATTCATTCACACCATTTAGCACTAATCTACAACATTAGATGCATTCATTATACATAACAACAACAACACTAAGAAAATAACGACATAAACAACATCGCACAAACCACATCAAGACACAGGATATATGTGGTTCACCCTAGTGTGGGGCTACTTCCACCAACTTCTTCTTCTTCTTCTTTATTAGTATTTCAATCTTCTTACATTCATCCACTCCTGTGCACAAAGCCGCAGAGCCAAACTCCATAGAGGATAGGAGAACTGTGAGTTGTGCACCAAAAACTCCTTCCCAAAACTATATCAAGGCACAGAGCCTACTCCTCAGTAGCATAGATCCTTACATACAATGTATGTGCACAAAGAAACTTACAAAACACTTTCACTTAGCTCTGCAAGCCTTAACACATTTTTTCACAAAGCCAACTAGATATTTTCACATAGCCAACAGTGAGTAGTACTTATTACATCACTTAGCTACTTATTTATACATTTACAACGAGGCTTAATCATGGGTAAACCCATGAGTTGACATCCCTTAAACCATTACATAAACCCTAATAAACCCTTGTTGGGACTAGAAGCCCGCAAAATGAGTGAGATCCCGTGATCTTAGCTCTACCTGGGTGCTCCACCTTCGACCAGCCTGTTGGAGTCCCAAAAGTGGTCAAACATGACCAATGTTCTCTCAAAACTTGGTCAAGGGCCAACAGACCTCCAATCCATCCTCTCTAAACATCAATTGGTTTTTTCCACTCCCCATGGAATCCCTCCTTCCTATGGTTTTCATGATCATTCCATTCCCCTTGTTCCAGGAAACCTTCCTCCCAATATTTGTCCCTATCGTCACCCCCTTTCCAAAAAAAATGAAATTGAGAAAATGGTCCAAGAACTGCTCAATGCATTTGTTATCCTCCCTAGTACTAGCCCCTACTCTTGTCCTATGGTCATGGTCCTTAATAAATAAGTTTCTTGGTGCATGTGTCCTGACTCACACACCCTCAACAAACTCACCATTAAAGACAAATTTACCATTCCTGACATTGATGACCTCTTGGATGAATTAAGTGGTGCCCAACTCTTTACTAAACTTGATATTCATTCTAGCTACCACCAGATCCATATGAAAGAGGCATACATTCCTAAGACTACCTTTAGAACTCATGAGGGTCACTATTAGTTTTTGGTCATTCCCTTTGGCTTATGTAATGCTCCCTCCACTTTCCAGAGCCTCATGAGTCATGTATTCCGTCATTTTCTCCATCATGTTGTCTTAGTTTTATTTGATGATATCCTCATCTACAACAAAACTTGGACAACCCATCTTGATCATGTGGATCGAGTTCTCCATCTACTCTCTCAACACCAATGTTTCCTCAAACAATCTAAATGTGCTTTTGGCGCCTCAGAAGTCGAGTATTTGGGTCATCTTTTTGTGAAGGCCGGTGTCAGGGTGGATCCTAAAAATATTGAAGCTATGAAAAAATGGCCTCACCCAAAGACTCTCAAAATCTTGCAGATATTTCTGGTTTTAACAGGTTATTATTGCAAGTTTGTTAAGAATTATGGATAGATTGTGGCACCTCTCACGTCACTCCTTAAAAATAATTCTTTCACTTGGAATCCAATAGCTGCTCAGGCTTTTCAAACCTTGAATATGGCCATGTGCACCACTGTAGTCATGGCCCTTTCTGATTTCAAAAATACCTTTGTCCTGGAATGTGATGCTTCTGGGAAAGGAATTGGCATTGTCCTTATGCAAGAGGGTCGACCTTTGGCCTTTATTAGAAAATAAATGTCTTAGAGAAATTTGGGCAAATCAATATATGAAAAGGAAGTGTTGGCTATTCTGCATGTCATTGATCTTTGGCACCCTTATCTATTGGGGAAACACTTCCAAATTATGACATATCATCAAATCCTCAAGTATTTTATGGAACAACTCCTTTCCTCCCCCGAGCAACAAAAATGGGTGACTAATCTCTTTGGATATGATTATGAGATCATTTACAAGAAAGGAAAAGACGATGTGGTTTCTCAAAATATGAAAATGAAGTGTCCCTTTTTTCTCTCTCTTTCATTGTACCAGATTGGCTCCAAGTTGTTTGCTAGGAATGGCTACACAATCCAAAAACCTTGCATCTAATACAACAATTGCAATCCAATTATCTAGTTTCCCTAGGGTACTCTTGGCTCAATGATTAGCTTCGATACAAAGGCCATTTGTATTTAAGTAAAAATTCAAAACTTAAATCAATGGTACTTTATGAACTTCATGCTACACCCATAGTTGGGCACTCAGGGTTTACCAAAACCTATGATCGGTTCAAATGTTATTATTTCTAGGAGGGTATGAAACATGATGTTTGTAATTTTGTGGTTGAATGTGATGTGTGTCAATGAAACAAGGGAGAAACAATCAAATCTCCTGGAACAATACAACTGCTTCTGATTCCACCTTCTATTTGGTGAAATATCTCTATGGATTTTATTGTAGGCTTGCATAAATTGGGCAATAAATCATTCATCATGGTGGTAGTTGATCATCTTTCCAAGTATGCTCATTTATGTGCTCTTCAACACCCATTTACAACATCCACTTTGGCTCAACTTTTCATGGATCAGGTCTTCAAGCTTCATGGCATGCCACATTCTATTGGCTTTTATTGCGATCCAACTTTCACTAGCAATTTTTGGAAAGAACTATTCAAACTACAAGCCACCCAATTGTATCTCGGCACAACTTATCATCCCCAAACTGGTGGTCAAACTGAAGTTGTCAACAAATGTTTGGAAACATATTTGAGATGTTTTTCATTGAAAAGTCAGAATCAGTGGGCTCAATGGTTACCACTCATTGGATGGTGGTACAACACTTCATACCATACAACTACATACATGACTCCTTTTGAGGCGGTATATGGAAAAAATCCACCTTCAGTTCTCTCATATTTTCTAGGTGTCTCGAAGGTCTAGGAAGTTGACCAAACACTTACAATTCGAGAGGCTATTCTCTGTATCCTCAAAGAGAATTTGGTCATGGCCCAGAATTGCATGAAGAAACAAGTAGATAAAGGCTTCTTTGAACGTCAATTTGTAGAAGGGGATCAAGTGCTTCTTCGCATGCAACCTTACAAGAAAAATTCCCTCAAGGATGACCATTTTCATAGGCCAATGCCCAAATTTTATGGTCTTTAGATCGTTCTCAAGCCTGTGGCACAGGTGGCCTATCAGTTAGCTTTTCCCAACCATTCTAAGCTCCATCCTATTTTTCATGTTTCCTGCTTAAATAAGGTGATTGGAACTAAGTTTCAAACTTAAACCAACCTTCCCGAGTTGGATGAAGAAGGATCCATTTGGCTACAACCATAATCATTTTTGGACCAGTGTGAGCATCAATTACATTAGAGAACCATCAAGGAAGTGTTATTCCAGTGGAAAGATATAACTCCAGCATATGCCACTTGGGAGCCAACTACCATTCTTAATAAATTTCCCCATCTCAATCCTTGAGGACAAGGTTGTTTTTAAGGGGGATGACATGTTAGGGACCCAACCCCTCATGTAGGTAGAATAATATATTTCCATGGAATAAATGTCAATATTAATAAGGCCTAGAAATAAGGAAGAATAAGTCCAATGTAAGAAGACCTAATAGAAGCTTCCACTTCTACAAGGATCTTCCTCTAGATGGTTCTTTTGATAGACATATTTAGTATAAATAAGAGTCGAGGGTATGAGGACTCTTGTCTTGGATATTATTTTAATAGAGCTCTACTCTGTTGGAGGTTGCCCCCTCGAAGAGGCAAGTGAACATTGTTCTCAGTAATTAAAGTGCTATTTATGGTGTTCTTATGGTATCATTTTGGTATTATTGTGGTGTTGTTATGGTTACTTTGTTGTTCATCCTCCATTTCTAGCTATTTATTTCTATTATGCATACTTTCTTATATTTGGAATATTACATAATGTTAGCCGCACCTATAACAAGACAAAATATGATAAATAAATCCTCAAAACCAAAGGGGAATCAACAAGAAACCTATATGTCCCTAAATTGTAGCAGTATGGATATATATATTTAGTAAATAACCTTTGATGGCTACAAAATTTAAACACCAAAATCAAGTGCAAGATGTTGGAAATAAAGATAGAAAAAAGTAGATAAATTCCAATGATTAGAGCAAGATTCTGATAGCAATTAGAGGGTTGTCACTAAGTGTTATCAGAAAGGTATGTAACATCCTTATGGATGTATAACATTTTTTCTATAGAAAGAAATTCTAGCCACTAAAATCAGCAAGTAAACTTCTCAAAAGATATCTTATAACTAGTAGAACAATTACCAAGGATTACCAGTAAATTTCAGTGGTAGAAGAGTGAGTAAAGAATAAAATGTTGGACACACCGACCACACTGATAGGGGGGTGAATCATTGTAGGGATATTTTTACACTTCTTTCAAAACTTTAGCTATAAACCCCTTCAAATATTATCATTCATTCATAATTGATCACATGCATATATCAACAACATTCATCAACAATAGAGAGCACTAAACCATCATCATAATGAACATAAAGAACACCAAATATATTGTAATATTTTTGTATTATGTGTTATAGGAGACTACAATATATGGGTTTTATCAGCATCAACTAAAAGTAGAAACAACTTCAATAGAGTACCAACTCTAAATACAAGACTTAACTTGCATACCTCGGCACCAATTGAGATGTGAGGAATCTAATCCCCAATTACAAGACCCTAATTGTAGTTAGAAACCAATCTGCCAATAGATATGTGACATGTATAAAATGTAGTCTGCGTATGTATGTGACCTGCCTATACTACAACATGTGTATGTACATCAACCCCTCCACTGTCATCCTTCATACACCTTTAGAAAACCAGGGTTTTTGAAACTTCAAACTTATGGCTCTTGAGACCCTTGTTGCCTCTGTCACATCCACTTGTGACTTCTCACTGCAACCAACCTGTACAATCCCAACCACAAATAGATATTTACCATCCAATAAATTATGCAAGTTTCTCATGCATACACCATCACACAACATAGATATCCCTCAACCATGTCAGAATAGAACCACTCAACCAACCAGCTAACATTTACAACATCCAAACATCATAGAAACCATACAAAGAATGATTCAAGAATTCACCATACAATGAGTAAATCTAAGCATCAAGACAACATATAACCATACCATAACTTCTATAATAGATCTGAACCTGTAGACTTTTGTCCTAGGAACTTGCTTTAGACTTTAGGAATCTGGCACTAGCACTTACTCAAGATTTTCATGTCCTTTCCATGTATATGCGACCTTTCCTTCTTCAACATGCATATGTATGCACTATGGAATTTTGCAGCCCACATATGTACATCATATGACCCACTACATCCTGTGTACAAGTTAAAAAAACTAGGGTTGTTTTAACCTTCAAAACTTTCGCCATCAAATGTCTTTGCTACCTTAGACTTGTAGAAACTCTAATGTGTCCATGAGTACCTACAATGAACCTTTCACCAAAAATAGATCTTCAATGTGATCAAAATAATGATATCCATAAGAGACCCTTTCACTCTTATTTATACTCTCTAAGTAGCTTCCTCAAGGGGTTATCTTCTAACTACCTTTACCATACTTCCTTCTTTTAAGGTTAACCCACTTCTAACCACTTTGTCCACTTACAAACACTTTGTCCACAAATAGTAAGTTCTCTACTTCTAGTTGCAACTAATTTATTTTTAATTATTTTCTTTGTGCAACAACTTAACCCATGATTAATCACTTTGACTGGTCAACTTCTTCTAGGAGCTTCTAGGATAATTTGACTTATTTGACCTTCTAGGGGCTTCTAGATAACTCATGAGGGTTCTCCAACTTCACAAGGCCATAACTCTTTAACTGTGAGGAGTTGTGTGACATTCCACATATCATCGGAAATGGAAATAAATGTATTATTCATATAGAATGATATCATCTACAAATTTATTGATCTTTGTTACATTATCCCTCAAACGAACTTCGATTCCCTAACCAAACTATTGGAGATAATCATTTGGACTTCACAAAGCGTCTTCCCATGAAGGTTTTCACCATGAGGGGACCACGTTGGAGTTCATCCATTTGGTTCTTCCTATCAACCATAACTTAAAATCAATGATACAACACTATGACACCACATCACTATGATACCACATGACATCAACCCTTTGACATCAATTACATCAATGACAAAAATCAATACATCAATGATATAAGCACATCACTATGACAATACTTGACATCAACACTTTGACATCAATCCTTTGACATCAATGACAACATAGTATGACATGCAAATAGGATGAGTTTTTTGCATCCCTATTGGCTATGGAATAATGTTTATTACAACAATTAGATCACTTGGTTAATCAAGATACCCTTAGGGAACAATGTAGCTTAAATCATGTATAAACTAGATCTGAACTTAAATAATTCAATCTCCTTGATATCAGATTTACCAATTCATAATATTCAATATCCAATGAAAAAATATTGTTGCCTTATCTATTGGGTTATGGGATCTCCTATTTATGAGCTAGGTTTTATTACTTCTCTAGGGGTGTAATCCTTTTTACTTCCTAGAGTAAACAAACCTTAGAAATGTAAATATACAAGGGTGTAATCCCTTTTACTCGTTGTAGAAACCTTTGAAAAATATCATATTCAATTACAACAAGGATAGATATTGATGTAGGGTGAATTCCCTTATACTCCTCCAAGAATTTTAATTAATTAACCTTGAAATCAAGAAGAAAACATACAATAGAAGAAATTTCTTACCTAATCCAAGAGATAGCATGAAAAACCCTTACTTATCAAGAATATTCCACAATAATTTCCAAGAAACAAGAATCCAAGAGGTGGCGCTAGCATTTATTAACCAATAGCAAAGTATTCCATCCAAAATGCACCAAAGAAAAGAGATATAGATTTTCCCAAGTAGGGAAAAATTTTCAGCAAAGAATTATGTAATTCTCAATTGAGTTGTTGTTAGAAAATGAAAATGAGATGGCATTTATTTATATGAGGTCATCTAACCCAAATTTGTCCACATAAAAAGTAAACAAATTAAAATGTGTTTGACCCCCTTTATTTTCATTTACAACTAAAAAATATAAAATTACATTAAGTAAATCCCTTAGAAGGGTAATGCCATGCCCTAGAGGGTCATACTAGGACTCAAAAGTGAGATGTTGAGCCTCTAGATGCAATTTGCTGGGCCTATAGATGTGACGCAGTTGCGCTCCTCGGTGCACGCCTGGTCACAGGATCTTCTTCTGTACTCGGCCTGAAGAACTGAAATCTCTTCTAATTCCCTATCGAGAATTCTCCACACCCACAGTAGTTCTCCAATAGATCTCCCTTGATGATAGAGAAATCAGACTTCACGATTTCGTGAGTCCCGTGGTCACGTGATTTGTGCCTCACGATTCTCCGAAACCTGATGCAAGTCAACGCTGACCATTTTCCTTGCTATTGGGATTACTCCTATCGGGATTTCGGCATTTGCGATTGTCCAAATAGCTTGCCTCACCAATCCCCAATCCCCGATACATTGATACACCCTCGGCTGCCTTAGCCCTCCCTGGATAAGCCTTTAGCCCCCCGCGACTGCTTCCTATATGACCGCAATGATGTTCCCATCGGGGTTTCGTGGTTCGCGATTCCAAAATACACAAACAACTTGTCGTCAGGATCCCCGATATCCTGATGACCCAAACTCTGATGGATGACTTCCTTGCCACCTATCCTCCACTAATTCCTCTGTGGCCCCCACTTCTCTCCTGTCGGGATATCATGTTTTGCGATCCCAAGCTGCAAGAGTTTCCTGTCTCTGGAATCTCCGATGTTCCGAGCCCTGACTCCTTTGGATCTTCTGACACGCATCCCTCTCTTGAATCCACAGCTATGATCCCCTCTTGAGGTTTAAACCTCTTAGAGAATGTGATTTCATATCTCCCTTACACCTCTGCAATATCCGACGGCCCATGAATTTTCGTGAATTCTCCTCGGGGAATGTCGACCGTCTGTTTCTTCCCTATGCAATTCATGAAATGACGAAGTGTTCCTCTCCACGGAACTCGTTTTCCTGCGCATAACTCACGACGCTTCTTGCCAACCTTAAGGCACAACTCATATAAGTGTCTTTCAACAAATTCAAATGCTTTCCCTTCCTGAGCTTTGCTAAGACTCTAAGCCTTAGAAAGTACTCCTTGCATGCACTCCTTGCAGCAACCCTTCAACACGTTTTAAGTGATGAAATCCCTTCGACTCTGTGCACTTCCTGCAACAGTAGTCTTTCAGCTGGCGCTCAGGTTTGCAACCTTGAACTTCACTTGGCCTGCGCACTCCTTGCACGGCTCCTATGCCCAAATGAACTTCTGGGTGAACGAGAATCAAAGTTATCTCTATTTAAACCCTCTGTCAATGCACTCCTTGCGGACGACTTTGACTACACTCCTTGCAGGAATCTCTGGCTCAATTAGAGAAACAATTGAAACTCATTGCTTCTTCCTTTCATATTCCAAACTCAACATGAAATCACATACACATCATATCAAAGCAAATGTATAACTGGAAGCAAACATCAAATGAGCATAATCATCAGTACACAGAGAACAACACAAACCATGAATTTGAATCAAAGATTTCTTTTATTAATTCGAATGTTTGTACATGGGTGTCTTTTACACAGCTCTCTGCTTACTCTTCTTCCAGAATGCTCCATCTGATGATGCAATGCATAATGAAGGTGTCTATATCTTGTTTCCCTCTTTTCTTCTAAAACTGTCAAATCTAGAATTAAAATCCTATCTACCTACATTAACTATATTAAATGTCGTCTATCTACTTAAGGATGAGAACTATCTTCTCAAGGTCCATTACAATACATAAGTGCACCTCATTAAATTATCACATTAATGTCTACGCAACAGTTTTAAGGTTCTTTGAAAATTTGTGCTGGACGCCTTCTAGTTGTCTTCCGCTTCCGTGCTGGCTCACTTGATGAGCCGACAATGCTCCTGCATCATACTCCTCGGCTTGAAAACTTTCATGGGCTCCTGTCCATGAGCTCCTGCACGGTATTTCCATTCTTTTGAATCTATGCTTCATTCTCCCAGTTGGCATCTTCCACTGGATGGCCCTTCCATTTGACCAGATACTCATAGTATTCTTTCCTCCTGGTCTTTTTACTAACTCTCTTGTCCAGTATACATTCAATCTGCGGATTTTCTGCAATCGACATCTGCTTTTTCCACTGAACCCCTGGCTGTTCACCTTTTGTTCTTGCTTCCTCAGCTTTATATGGATATAAATCTGCGATGTTGAATATTGGAGATATTCCGATCCCATCCGGTAACTTGATCTCATAAGAATTTTCCCCCAATTTTTTCAAGACCTTACATAGCCCGATTTTCTTCATTTTCAATTTATTGTATGTTCCCCTCGGGAACCTCTCTTTCCTCAAATGTGCCAGAACTAATTCACCAACCTCAAACTGAAGTTGTCTCTTCTGTTGGTCGGATCTGCACTTATATTCACGATTTGAATCTAACAGTCGTTGCTTCACCTGGTCGTGAAGTTCCTTCATCGCCTCTATGAATTCTTCGACACTTGTGCTCCTAGTCGCAGTCTGTTCTGAAACTGTCAATTTAGAAAATCCTCTTGCCTACGTACCATACACAATTTGAAATGGACTTTGGCCTGTGCTCCTGTTCACTGAGTCATTATATGCAAACTCTACCTGCGGCAATATACTATCCCACTGGCTGTGGTGCTCGGTCACCAAGCTTCTCAGCAAGTCTCCCAGACTTATGTTCACCACTTATGTTTGTCCATCTGTCTGAGGATGATAAGCAAAACTAAACATCAAGTTAGTCCCCATCTTCTTCCACAGTGTCCTCCAGAAATGTCCCACGAACTTTGTATCTCTATCTGAAACTATACTCCTGGGTAAGCCATGAAGTCGAACGACCTCTTTGAAAAATAGATTTGCGATGTGAGTGGCATCACTGGTTTTCTATCATGGGATAAAATGTGCCATATTGGAAAATCTATCCACTACCAAAAAGATAGAATCAAATCCTCTTTGCATCCTTGGCAATCCCAATACGAAATCCATGCTGATTTCATCCCACGACCTCTCAGGTATGGGCAATGCTTGATAGAATCATGCATTCTTCTTTCCTCCCTTTGAATGCTGGCAAATTCTGCATCCGTCTACAAACCGCTTGACCTCTGACCGCATCCTTGGCCAAAATTATGACTCTCTTAGCTTCGGGAATGTCTTATCATGACCGAAGTGTCCAGCCAATCCTCCATTGTGTTTCTCCTTTAACAGATTCTCCCTCATGGAGCAATTTGGAATACACAATTGATTGCCCTTAAACAACAACCCTTATTGGATCATGTACTCACCCCACCGGCTTCTATCCCCGAGAACTGGATTCTCAGCTGCTTCATATGCTTCCTTGAAATCTGGATCATATGCATACATGTCCCTAAGATCATCAAAGCCTAACATCCTGACTTTGAACTCCTGTATCAGCAAAGATTTCCTGCTCAAAGCATCAACCACTTTGTTAGCCGTACCAGAAATATGTTTTATTACAAAAGTGAAATTCTGCATGTCTTCAACCCACTTAACATGCCTCTGATTCAACCTTTCCTGTTGAGTCACAAATTGTAATGCATGGTTATCACTGTATAAAACAAATTCCTTTGGAATCAAATAGTGCCTCCATTTTTTCAAGGCTTGTATGATAGCATAGAATTCCTTATCATACATGGAGTACTTCAATTTCGCCTCATTCAACTTCTCACTGAAATATGCAATCGGTCTGTCCTCCTGACTCAAGACTGCTCCTATGGCAAACCCACTTGCGTCACATTTCACTTGAAACATCATCTGGAAATCCGGCAACACCAAAATTGGTTGTTCCGTAATCTTCCTCTTCAACAGATTGAAGCTCTTCTCCGCCTCTTCAGTCCAATGAAAAGATTTATGTCTTTTCTTGACTGTATCCATCATCGTTGTGCTAATCCCACTGAAATTTCTGATGAACTTCCGGTAGAAACTAGCCAGTCCATGAAAACTTCTTACGTCAAATATGTTTCTCAGTGATGGCCAATTCTTTATTACCTCCACCTTATTTGGATCCATCCTCAACTCATTCGCCGAAATAACAAAACCCAGATAAATGAGCTCTATGTTCATAAATGAGGATTTCCTCATGTTTATCAACAACTTCTCCTACTGTAGCTTCTTCATCACTATAGCTAAATGTTTCAGATGCTCTGCCTTTGTCTCACTGAAAATCAGTATATCATCCAGATATACGATGACAAATTTTTCGATGAATTCCCTCAGGACTTCATTCATCAACCTCATAAAGGTACTCGGCGCATTCGTCAAGCCAAACGGCATAACAAGCCATTCATACAAACCTTCGTTCGTCTTGAATGATGTCTTCCATTCATCACCTTCTCTCATGCAAATCTGGTGATATCCACTTTTTAGATCAACCTTTGAAAATTATTTTGCTCCACTCAAGCAATCCATCAGATCATCCATCCTTGGCAATGGAAATCTATACCTGATAGTTATCTTGTTCATGTCCCTTGAGTCGGTACACATTCTCCAACCTCCATCTTTTTTTGGACTGAGTACCATTGGAATAGCACATGGACTCAAGCTTTCCCTGACTAATCCTTTGTCTAGAAGCTCCTGGACCTGCTTCTTGACCTCTTCATTTTCTTGCGGAGTCAACCTGTACGCAGATTTATTTGACAAAATAGCTCCTGGTATGAGGTCTATATGATGACTCACACTCCTCATCGGTGGCAACGAACAAGGTAATTTTTCCACCACGATATCAGCGAACTCTTCTAGTAGCTCCTAAATCTCCTCTAGTAGATCATCCACTCTTGTGCTAGTTAGAACAATCCTCGTCTTCCTGACCACAAAGAATTGTGGATATTCTTTCTTCTTCACCTCCGTAGAAAGTTCCTTCCCACTCATGAGAAGTACTATGTTGTTTACTTCTTGCTTCACCTCCTTATCCTTTATCGAAAGAAACATGTGTGTCCCCCCATTTTTTTCTAGGGTGTATGTGTTCATTCTCCCATCATGAATCACATTTCTATCATATTGCCATGGTCTACCCAACAATAGATGACAAACATCCATGGGAATAACATCACATAAGATCTTATCATTATATCCACCTATATTGAATTCAACAAAGCATTGTTTAGTAACAGTTACCTGGTGTCCCTTCTGTAGCCACAAAAAAATTATATGGACTCAGGTGATCAGTTGTCTCCAGCTCCAGTTTCTCTACCATCTCGGTTGAAATGAGATTATCCATGCTACCACTGTCCACTATGACCTTGCACACCCTGTCCTTGGTCTTGCAAGTAGTCCTAAAGAATTTGGTCCTTTGGACTGAGCTTTCCACCTCCTTCTCAGGTGTCAAAAGGACTTTTCGCATCATCAACGATCTTCCACCTTCTGCATCTTCTGCCGCAACATCTCACCTCTGTGCCTCGGTGATGTGACCTTCTCCTCCATCCTTCTTTTTATCTGGACAATCGAATGAATTGTGCCCATTCTTTCCACATGTGAAGCATGTGATTACTCCACCTCTTCCTCTTCCTCTGCCTCTGGTACAAGGAAACATGTTATTATCATCATAATCTTCTCTCTGTTCATTATGATGTCCTTGTTGTTCAACATATGGCCCTCTCTGTGAGGTTCCACCTCTTTCAACTTTACCCTGAGGTTTCTTCCATTCCTCTTTGGGATTTTGGGCTCTTTCCTGGGCTACTGACTTGCCTCTGGGCTGGCTCCTGCCTCTGCCTTTCTGAATTTGTTTACGACTCATCTTTTCTTTAGCTTTCAAATCCATTTGATAAGCATCCTCCACCGTTCGGATGGTTACCATGCTCATCTCGTCCTGGATATCGTATCTCAGGCCATTCATATATCTAGCAACTTTCTCATCATCTCTCTCCTGATAACCTGCCTTGATGTTTAGTCAATAGAATTCCTCCATGTATTCTTTCACTATCATCAACTTCTGTCTCAGGTTTTGCATCCTCTTGAACAGAGTGATTTGATAATCTTTGGGGATGAACTTTGCCTTCATCTTTGTAATCATTCGATCCCAACTCTTGATCTTCTTCTTTCCCTTGCAGTGTCTATCTGCTTGTAGCTCGTCCCACCATAATGTTATGTATCCCTTCAATCTCGTGATAGCATGCTTAACCTTCTTATCCTCTTTGACATCTTCATAATCGAAGTACGTGTCAAGGGATCTGATCCAGTCTAGAAGCTCTTCTGCATCTAGATTTCCCTCGTAAACTGGAATGTCCATCTTCGTTTTTGCACCCATCCATGCAATATCTCTGATCAAACCCTCATTTGATGCATCTTCAGCTGCAACTTCTTCTTCGCGTTCAGCCTTGACTTCACTCTCAGAATCACTCAGATCCCCTTCACTATTTGTGTGTATTTTCACTGTCTCCATGTCTTCGAGTCTTGCTCGGAGATCACGCATTTGCCTCTCTATGGATGGATCTACCATCTGTCTGCCTCTTCATCGATGCATTTCCCTATCCTCTGGATTGGGTGACTGCACGTCCCTTCTCCTGGGTAGCATGGTGAATTCTTCTCTTCTCTGCTACAGAAAGCAAAGAGTCTTTCTGTGCTCTGATACCACTCTGACGCAATCGTAGTCCTCGGTGCACACCCGCTCACAGGATCTTCTTCTTTACTCGGCCCGAAGAACTGAAAGCTCTTCTAATTCCCTATCGAGAATTCTCCACACCCACAGTAGTTCTCCAATAGATCTCCCTTGATGATCGAGAAATCAGACTTCGTGATTTCGTGAGTCCCATGGTCACGTGATTTGTGCCTCACGATTCTTCGAAACCCGACGCAAGTCAATGATGACCTTTTTCCTTGCTATCTGGATTACTCCTATCAGGATTTCGGCGTTTTCGATTGTCCAAACAGCTTGCCTCACCAATCCCTGATCCTTGATACACCGATACACCCTCGACTGCCTTAGCCCTCCCTGGATAAGCCTTTAGTCCCCCGCGACCGCTTCCTATATGACCGCAGTGATGTTCCCATCGGGGTTTCGCGGTTCACGATTCCAAAATACACAAACAACTTGTCGTCGGGATCCCCGATATCCCGATGACCCATACTCCGATGGATGAATTCCTTGCCACCTGTCCTCCACTAATTCCTCTGTGGCCCCCGCTTCTCTCCTATCGGGATATCGTGTTTCGCGATCCCAAGATGCAAGAGTTTCCTGTCTCCGAAATCTCCGATGTTCCAAGCCCCAACTCCTTTGGATCTTTTGACATGTATCCCTCTCTAGAATCCATGGCTATGATCCCCTTATGAGGTTTAAACCTCTTAGAGAATGTGACGATGTATCTCCCTTGCACCTTTGCAAGATCCGACGACCCACGGATTTTCGTGAATTCTCCTCGGGGAATGTCGACTGTCCATTTCTTCCCTATGCAATTCATGAAATGACGAAGTGTTCCTCTCCACGGAACTCATTCTCCTGCGCATAACTCATGATGCTTCTTGCCAACCTTAAGGCAAAAATCGTCTAAGTGTCTTTCAAAAAATTCAAAGGCCTGCTCTTCCTGAGATTTTCTAAGACTCTGAGCCTTAGAAAGGACTCCTTGCACTCACTCCTTGTGGCAACCCTTCAACACATTTTAAGTGATGAAATCCATTCGACTCTGCACACTTCCTGCTGTAGCAGTCTTTCAGTTGGCACTCAGGTTCGCAACCCTGAACTTCACTTGGCCTGCACACTCCTTGCACAGCTCCTATGCCCAACTGCACTTCTGGGTGAACGAGAATCAAAGTTATCTCTATTTGAACCCTCTATCAACACACTCCTTGTGGACGACTTCGACTGCACTCCTTGCAAGAATCTCTGGCTCAATTAGAGAAACAATTGAAACTCATTCCTTCTTCCTTTCAGATTCCAAACTCAACATGAAATCACATACACAGCATATCAAAGCAAATGTATAATAGGAAGCAAACATCAAATGATCATAATCATCAATACACAGAGAACAACACAAACCATGAATTTGAATCAAAGCTTTCTTCTATTAATTCAAATGTCTGTACATGGGTGTCTTTTACACATCTCTCTGCTTACTCTTCTTCCAGAATGCTCCATCTGATGATACAATGCATAATGAGGGTGTCTATATCATGTTTCCCTCTTTTCTTCTAAAACTGTCAAATCTAGAATTAAAATCCTATCTACATGCATTAACTATATTAAATGACGTCTATCTACTTAAGGATGAGAGCTATCCACTAAAGTTCCATTACAATACATAAGTTCTCCTCATTAAATTATCACATTAATGTCCGCACAACAGTTTTAAGGTGCTTTCAAAATTTGTGATGGACGCCTTCCAGCTGTCTTCTGCTTCCACGCTGGCTCGCTTGATGAGTCGGCGATGCTCCTGCATCAAGATGCCATGTTTCCATCTCTCATGCTATGAAGAGTCATGGAATGCATATTCCTTATTCAAACCACATCATCTCTCTTCCAAAACCATCGATCCCATCAAAACCCTAAGCCTCCAAGTGGCATCAATTCTTAGAAGGCGATGTCTTAGGCCTCCAAAGGCCAATTTCGAAGTGTAATGGGTTATGATGTCATCACCTAGTGTTTTCCAAGTTCCTCCAAAGCCAACTTCCATCATCTAAAGTGTGTAATGGCTCTGGGGTCCTTTGGCATCTTGTGTGGTGCGGCATCCATCCTTGGGGTTTTTTCCCTATCACGAAGCTAAAAAAAACATAATCCTCCATGGAATAGTTTACACTTGGAAAGGCCCTATAAATACAATTAAGTACTCCCTCCAAGGGTCAACAAGTCACATGTATCATTCCAATTAAGCCATATTTTATATGTTCATTAAATCCCCCCTTTTGAATTTAAGAAGATGTTCAAAGACCTTATATAACTTGCGAAGTTTAGGTATGGGAGGGTTGTTATGGTGTCCTATTTGGATGATCAATCCATAATTTATGGAGTATTTGCAAATAATACCCTCTCTAAGTCATGTAATTCATATGAGGTGGATGGGGGTGTGAATTTTTGGATTTGGGTTCTTGACATATCAAGGGATCATGTTGAATTATTTATGGGTGCCTTTGTAGAGGGTGTATTGCATCCTCATTTGCAATGAAACCTTTTTACAAAACCTTTTATTTCCAATTAATTTATTATGTTACAAAACATTGAGTTCTATGTGAAATGGAAATTAAGGAGCACTGCAATGCCACTTCGAGCTAAGAACACATTGGGCGCTATGTACAAGGAAAGTAAAATACAATGCAAATGCATTCCCTCAACAAGAGAGACATTAATTAATTATGTGTTTTATTTTTTAAAGGTCCTTGATTTTTATGGAGAATATTTTCATTGCTCTCAACACCTTAGGGAAATCATATGGAGGATAATTTATGGATTTATATTTTTCCAACTAAAAAACCTTTGGGCCTTTATCCCTTCTTCCCATGAAATGAGGTACAAGCCCTTCTTGGGGTCAATAATCCCAAAAACGAAAAATATGAGGAAATGAGAGGGAAGAATGATGGAAAATGATAATTATGTGTGGGAATGGTACAATGACCCTTCAAGGAGACCCCCTAGTATGAACCCTTTCCTCAAGGGTAACCTTCTTACTAAAATGACATGTCAAACACCAAGGTGAAATGAGGCAAAAGGAATAATTTCCAAGAAATAATTTTCATAATCAAGAAGTGAATCTTTGCAACATGGTTAAATGCTTCAATTATTAAAATAACACTTACCACGAGACCAAACGTGTTACCTTATGAGGTAACACTTGTTGTCCTCTCTAGGACAATCTGGTGTGGTGGAAATTGTTGTTGCCAATTAGTGGAAATGTGTGGTGATATAAGGGGATCCACATGCTCATTTATCTCTCATCACTACATGTATTCAAAAAATGGGGAGGTAACAGGGTGGGAAAAAAATAGTTCAAAAAGAAGATTCTACTTGGTGTAATCTGTGACACCAAGCCCATAGGCAAGACAATTTCATGTATGGTAAATAATTCACACAAATATTAAGTGACATTAACAATGAATTTTAAAGTGATTTGAAAAGTTTCATAGTGTCTTATCTAAGCATGGTTAACAAAATATTTTGAAATAATCAATAGGTTAAACGAGCTACAATTGAAATATTATTGTCACCCATGACCTCACAATAATAAATTAGATGAATAATTAGGGAGATATATTGCATAACTTACCAAAGAAGGGGTAAACAAAACCCCGAACCACACCAATATACACCAACTCAACAACATATAAAAGTAGTGCCTAAGGAGATTCTCAAAACAAAGTAACCAATCCAACCCACAAGAACTCAAGATGGCGGGCCGACTTCACAAACACTTAGATATGAAAGCATGGAAGTCAACATAGACTTAAATGCTTATCTCTTGTCCAAGTCTCATATAACCAACCCTTTACTTGAGCTTATAAATATTCCATCACTTAGAAATAAAGATACAAACAATTATGGGTTTTTATAAGGATGATCCTTCATAATATCAACCTATAATTCTTCAAACCATTGATAAGGGAAGCTTAAATAGAAGGTGTGACCCATTCTTCATGTCTTTTTATGTAAATGGATTCATTCTGCATAATTTTATGTTGGATACTAGGTCTTCAACCAATTTCATGCCTTTGGGTGTCATCCAACAATTAGGACTTAAGACAACTAGAACTTATAGAAACAATTGTGCAATTGATTCTATGGAAGTTAATATCTATGGTGTCATAAATAATATAATTTTCCATTTGATGATTGACCTAACATTAGACTCTTAATGTACATTGTAGTGATTGGTGTGTGAGATTCATAGGTTATG
>JZKD02S1782456.1:383281-400302 GCA_000966675.3 Picea glauca
TTCGAGGGGGAAACCTCCTTTTACCCCACTTAAATGTTCAATTACAAGATGATTCAAAATGAAAATGTCTCCTTGGTATATATAGGAGACTAGGAGATATAATTACAACTAATGGTATAAAGCCGACATACATAAAATAACATTACTAATCCAATATGCCCCAATTAAGGGGTAATAAATAACATTACTAATCTAATATGCCCCAATTAAGGGGTAATGAGCCAATATTAGGGCTTAACAGACCATGTATTTTTATGTGGCTCAATCTCAACTAGGGAATGTGTTACACACCAAAATGTCACTCTTAAGTGTCACATCTATTATGCACCTAAGTATCACAAGTGTTGTTAAAGTGTCATATGCACCTTACTAAGTGTTGCATGCACTTTATCAAGTGTTGTATGCACCTTACTAAGTGTCACATGCACTTTGACACCATGAAAGAACATTTGTCATGATCCCTAGTCTTTGTGGAGGAAAAAAACCATCATGTGATGGTCAAAAAACTACTTGTTACCTTGCATTTTAAGCCTTTTTTGTGCACTAATTCGCCCCTTCCCATATATGGGGAGAGTTAAAGTTCCATAGTGCACTATATGGGAGCGTTAGTAACACTATGTAGCTCATGTTGGGGGAGAGTTGGTCTTGTTAGAGCTAACCCACCTTTTTCTATGGGTCATCCTTGAGATTCTCTTAAGTTGTTTTGGTCAAGGGGTTGAGTCATGAGTTGAGTCACCCATATTCTCTCCATTTTGTATAACCAAATACTAACCTAAGGAGATAAATCCTAAACCATTTTCTAGAATCCTTCATGGTGGTTAAGCCTCTCAAATCGGATATAATGAGGTGACTCAAAGGTTAAAAAGGGAAGAAAGAATTTCAAAGTTCTAAACCTTTGATCTCATGAGAGGAATCCATCAAAATCATAATCATTCTGATCCTGAGAAATTCCAGAAAGGGATGGACTGGCGATCTTGGAGAATTTTTTGCAACGTCTATGGTGGTTTGTAATCACTTCACCATGTTTCTCCAATAATATAACTTGGCCGATTTCCTTCATACTATTGTCTATGCATGTATGTCTATATAGATAGATCTATTATTTTCTAACTATATTTTTTAGAAGTAGAAGGTATTTTCTTGTTCCTTGTATACTTTCTTCATCACAAAAGGAGCTTGGAAAAAAAGGCTAGAGGATGAAGAATATCAAGGACAACTGTTGAAAAAGGAGTAAGTCAGACTTCTTTCTTTTATTTTCTCTATCCGTAGACATAAAAACAGATCTAAAGGAATGTTAGTGTCCATTTTTTTGTTTTTATATCTTGGTCAATAGGGGTTTGTATATCCAAGTGATATTTCACTTGTCTGCAGGGGAAATATTCCGTAACAGAAAATTGGAAACCCCATTGGGGAACGATTGTTTGTATTCCTTATTTTCTATCCTTTGAATCGCATTTGTCCTTTGATATTTTTCATTTTGATGTTTGTTTCTTAAACCTTTCCTACTTTCTAGTGAATATGGGAAAATTTTGGTGCCATTTCAACCACTTTCAGAAACTAACACTTCTCCCTAGTGGCCTATAGAGCATTACTAACACTCCCTGTTAGTTCTTTTGGGTCAGTTTTCAGCCTATTTTTCTTACTTCTCATATTTTTCACTCATATTTTTGCAGTAGATTCCTCTAAACTTGGTTATGACTTTGTTTTACTAAAAGAACCATGATCACCAACTTTTGTTTCCTCCTTTGATGTTGCAAGTCCTTTAGAATTAGGGAATGAGCATGAATTCCTTAGGTTAACCTAATCCTTGGGTCAAATTATGTCTTACCACCAGTTTGATCCTCATCATGAAGGTTTTCAAACCCGTAATATCCTGATTTCAAAACTTATATTGAAGTTTTTAATTCTTGCTACTAATTTTTGAGGTCTTCAAATAATGATTTTATTTCTCTTTCACCATTTTGAGTCCTTGATTGAACAAGTTGTCTCACACTTGAATTATTTCAGTTCTCATCAAACTTTTGAGTGCACCTTGTCTGGTTTCTTTTTACTTCACGTTCCTTTGTGTCAAACATTGATTTATTTCATTCTAATTGAAATTAAGGAAGCATAAGTTTGCATTTGAAGATATTTCATTGCATATACAATCAAATAAAGAATTTTTTTTGCATTCTTGGAATTTTGTTTTGGTACAACTAATATTGTATTTACTTTAGGATTTCAGATTTGTTTGATAGTTTTGTATCATTTTGAAAAGTTGCATGGAATTGAGTGCTTGTTAAGAAGAAAATAAATCTTCTCCATATCATAGATATAATTCATTGAAAAGAAACATTTCCATATCAATCTTTTTTCTTTCTATTGGAGTCAAGTTTGACACATCATTAGTTTCATATCTATGGACCTTTATGAGTAACAAAAGCCAATAAAATCAACCAACGTGCTAATAAAATCAACTAGACATTTTTTGGTTTATAGTACAACAACAATAGCATAGAGTTAGAATCTTTGGACTATGAAAAAGTGAGTAAATTGTCCAAGATTACCAAACAAGACTGCAGAACACTAGAGAGTGGAAAGATATTGTTGGCCCTTGACCAAGTTTTGGGATAATCTTGGTCATGTGACCTATTTTGGGACTTGGACACCTTGTCAAAGGAAGAGTGCAAGACGAAGCAGAGATCAAGGGATCTCGACCCACTTTTGGGTCTTTTTTGGGTTTTTGGGAATATGTAATGGGGAAGGGATGTCAGCCTGTGGGTTTACCCATGCTTAGGCCTACTTTTGTAATGTATAAATAGATAGCTATGCATCTATCAGAGTATATAGGGGTGTATGTGATATAAGCTAAGTGCTAATAGAATTTGTAATTTCTTTGTGCATGATTGTAAAAGGCTTGCAAAGCTAAGTGCAAGTTGTTGTAAGAAGTTATAGAAGGCTTTGTGCTATAGCGCAAGGAATAAGGATCTAGCGAGTTGCGTAGATCTTTTGTCTTATGCAAAGAAGGGTTTTGGTGGCTCTGTGCTGTAACCGATTGAAGATGCTAATAAAGAAGAAGAGTTGGTGGATGTAGCCCTAGGGTGGGGGTGAACCACGTAAATCTGTGTGTTATGCTTTGTTCTTTGACTCAATGTGCTCATCCTTGCTTTCGCTAAGTGCTTTGATGTATTTAGATAGATCCACTTATGCCTTGTGTTTCTTAGATGTGTGTGAATGTTAGATCTGACATGTATGAAGATGATTAGTGATGATCTACTAGATCAGATCTGTTTTATTATTTCTAAGTGCTAAAATACCTTAGATCTAAGTGAATGTTGCAATTCTTTGTGCTACCTGTGAAATATAATAAGGGTTGAATATTGATGAACGATCGATGCTAAGTGATTTGTAAGTGATAAAATCACATATCTTTGTGCCATCTAAGGTTGTAAACACCTGAGTCTTGCAACCACCCATGCTTCTACCTCAGGTGAGACTTAATCTGCTTCACAGGTGTTGCAGAAAGGGCCAATAGTTAGGGTTTTGTTGGTGCGTTGTTGTAGCGTTGAACCCAAGGTCTTTCCCTATGCCAAAAAATGGTTTCGTTGCCGGGAATTGAAATTGTGATTGCTGGGAACTAAGGGAGAAGAAGCCTTGTGCAAAGATTCAATTGGAAACTATGGAATATTTGTGTGTAGATCTGTTGCCCCAGTGCACAGATTTTAACTCGACTCGTGAAGCTTTATTCCAAGTAAGGAAGGACAAATCTAAAGAAAAGAATCAAGATCTAAATTCTTTGTGCTCTAAGAAAGGCAAAAGTTGAAGTTTATGAAGAAAAGAGGTCAGATTTGCAGAAAAGAGGTAATATATGTAAGCTTTGTTCTCTAATAAAGGTAAGAATAGTTAAAATTTCTTAGACTTGGGATCTTTTTGCTTTATATAAGTAAGATAAGTGGAAATTTTTGTTTCTAGAGCATGGATCTAGGTATGTTTGATAGATTCTGTCCTAGCTTAAAAACTAGGGCATTAATAGATGAAAGAAAGTTTGATATGAATAGATCTGATAATCATAATGATATATATGTTATACCTATGCATAGAAATAATTTTTGGACTAACAAATGAATGCAAGATCCTAGAAAGAATGTTTTGCAGGTTAGCTACCATGATCCTAGTGCACAGTATAGAAGAGGTTGGGGATCATTTAAAAAAAAGAGAGAATTAACCCTATGTTATAGTTGTAG
The DNA here is from genome assembly GCA_000966675.3 of Picea glauca. Lineage (NCBI taxonomy): Eukaryota > Viridiplantae > Streptophyta > Pinopsida > Pinales > Pinaceae > Picea > Picea glauca. Next base: position 387,505 of record JZKD02S1782456.1, read on the forward strand.
AAAACCAAACCATCTAGCTAAGGAATGCCCTGGTGGAAGACCTAGTTGTCTCTGTTGCAAAGTTATGGACCATGAAGTATTGGATTGCCCTAGAATCATTGCTAAGCTTGAACAAATGAATTTGAACCAAGGAAACCCTAAGGTAGATCTAGAAATAGAAAAACCATAGAAAGAATCAGAGAATATATTACTACAGATGAAAGGCACCTTGAATGACCACTGGCATATTAGATTATCAGAGGTATTTAAAGAAAAAGAATGCATCGAGGCACGAATATGAGACTTTGACATTGAATGTGTTCTGGATGAAGAAAAACAGATGAATATTATGACAAAGAGAACTTGGGAAATTATAGGGAGGCATGTTATGATTCCTTCGTTAAGAGGAATAGGGTTATTCAGAGTGAAATTGGCATACCTATGTGGAAGGCTCACTCAGATATCTATGAATGTCAATGGAATTTCGACAAAAGAAGATTTTGAGATTATCAAATTTATTCAGGACAACACCCCGTTTACTATGTTACCTGGAAAACCTTGGATTTAAAGAGATCAATCCAAAAAGAAGGAACAAGAAGAGGTTTTATAAGAGCAGAGACAAGAGTTAAAATATTTCATGAACAAAAAGATCTCACAGTTGATTGAAGAATAGGAAAACAAATTGAAGCTATTTGACACTAGAAGATCAGATGTCAAAGATGTGAGAGCATTAGAGGACTCATAGAAGATTGAAGTATCTGTCTCAGATATAGAAGAGGTATTACCCTTGAGTCATAGGAGAGAACCTAAATAGTGCAAAGTCCCTATGTCCAAGGAAAATAAGAATCAGAACGGGAAAAGAACCACTAAGATGAAGAGTAAGAAGAGGACTAAGAGTGAAAAATTACAGTATGTTCTAGAAGGTACCTCGCAGAAAGAAACTTTTCAAAGCTTGAGCTTTGTCGGGGTATCAGAACAACAACATGTGTCACTTCGCCATGGAAAAGAAATATATCCATTAGAGGTCAATATAGTCATTCGACTGCCACTCCGAACGAATCAAAAAGTGTTGATGGCTTACCACTAGACCATTGGACCATGCCATAACGGACAGAACACGAATTAATGAGGCTCATACCCATTGCAAAGAAAATTGTTACCAAGATCCCCTATATATCTCGTCACTCCATGCCCGAAGAACACTTTTTCCAACTAAGAATTTGAAGCCTGTAGACTAGCAAGTGTATATAATGATCATCAATACCTTGTTGTTCATTCCTGTATAGTGTTTAAGATCATTGTGACCCCGATAATTTATCCTGAGCGCATATGTTCGACGAGCTCACCGCAGTCGAAGAATCTGTAACAGAAGTTCTTCTTGATTTAATGACTGAGAGATTCATGTCGAAAAGAGGAGTTTCTACAGGTGTTCAAGCATCATCAACGAGAGGAATGATAACCACTCCATCCACTACTTGAGCTGGACCATCCCGACAGGCCGATGAGAAGCATACTAAACATAGAGATGATATCACAAATGCCAAGTTGATTCTGAGCATTCTACCTCCCTACCTACCCCCTCTAAGTGGTGCCATCAACCGAAACAATGTGCCCAGATATTTTGACTATGCTTTGGTCACGACGTACCTCCCGAGAGGGATACGCACAGTTTGATCCAACCAGGATAAGCTCGGAGCATTGAAATTCAGTGACTTCAACCTTGGCAATAGGAAGGCTTACAACATGCTCGCCCCACACAAGTATCTGAACAGAAATAAATGCAATAATTCAAATATTATCCCGTAGTCATGGACCTAGAACCTTGCGCAATCCACACTGCTCAATGTGATGAAGATCTTACACTTCAACAGACACCAGGAAGTGAACACATGCATCAAGCTGTTTCTGTCCTGCTACCATGGAGGATACTTATGGCTGAACCACTGAATCATTATGGATGCGACCTTGATCAATTGGATCATAGGGATGAGAATGAAGAACCCTAACCCACAAGAAGTTTATCCTGGAAATACCACAGACCGAGCATTAGCACAGAGAATCAAAGAAACTTATGACGATGTTGAGAAGGTCACACAAGGTTACAAGGTAGCCTCTATCCAGAGAGGCGCAATGCACCTTTCATGTTAGCTGATCGCAGGCAAGTTATTTCGCAAGAACCAACCCACCCAATTGACTGGATTCGTAGTTGATCTCGCAGGGAAGTGCATAGAAGGAATTTAGATGAATTGGGCGTAGTACCTTGTAAACTAGCTAGAACTTGATTGCAGGGAAGCACAAGACCAAGGGTATGAGTTCCACTTTATATGGATTCTCATATTGATCGCTTTCATCACATTGGAGATGTCGAAAGGTGTGACCTTCTTGTACATAGAGCCCTTTGAACTTTTGGCTGAAAATTTCAGCACCTTATGGTACTCTAATGATATCAACAAGCAGTGGAAATCCAATGTTGTCTTCCATAATTACTACAACCAATTGAAGCTCGACATCTAGTGCGAGCCTCAGATGACCCAAAATACCCTCCAAAGGTTTCCTCCCTTAATGAAGTTCAGCGTGGACCACCACTTCATTTATATAACAATGCGCACTGATGAGCACAAGCAACAGTTGTATTCATATTACAAGTTGACTGAGGAAGACATCGAAGAGATCACCAAGTATGGGTCGATAGACCTTATCATTCTAGTGAACCCCATGGAGCTGTCTGATATTGATAGCCCATAAACTGTGTTGGATACATGAGGACCAAGCAATATGAAGAAGCCTAAAGAGGTTCACAATGTAGATAGTGCATCTGTAAGGACCGCCTCTATCATACCAGACGAAGGGGGTGATGGCGAAGAGATAGAAGGCACAAAAAATGAACAATAGAAAGGTGAAGTACCATTTCCTAGGGATGAAGAGGACTCATCGAAGAAAAGGAAGGTTTCTCCTCTGAAATCTTCCTCCTGGAAGAAACCTAGAACCCCTATAACCAATATGCAGACTACCCTCACATTGGATGATTTTAATTTCATCATTGTAGCTGTGAACGATGCTTCACATGAGATATTAGAGAAGAAAAAGGTGAAGCAGGAGTAGATGTATAATCATATCGAGATTGAACTCCAAGGAGTTCCGCAGGCACTCCATTCTATCCGCATAGTCTCCACTGCACTTCTAACAGCAGGAACAATAGAACCAGGAGATGAGCCAGCTCAACTCCACTGGATTGTTGATATGGTCAAAGATTTCCTTCAACGAGCTCAAGAAGACACAATACAAGCCACCCAAGCTTTGAAACAGGTACAAGGAGTAATTATTGAGCAACGCAGTGCTGTCGAATGAGAAAAAACTTGCTATTCAAGTACGGTGGGACAAAGAGAAAGCAGAGCTACAACAAAGCAAGGAGTAGTTGATCGCAGATCAACTAGAAGTAAAGGAATAGGTCAACATAAAACTTCTCTCTGTGACTGTCATAGAAGTGAGAGATGAAGAAAAAATTACACAGCAGGTGGCACATCTTGAAGAAGTGATCCAACAACTTCAATAGTGCATCGCAGATATGGAACTTCATACCGTGCCTGAGAACCCTCAAGATATAAGAGACCTACAAGAGGCAACTGACCACAACGTGGTTGGAAGATTAAAATCCCTTGATTTGGAATGAAAGTAGATGAGCTCTAATATCGCTCAGACATATGAGAACCTCATGGAGAATCCAGAGTTGAATGAATTGGAGTTGCAGCTCCAAGAAGCGAAGTAGCACACAGATACACTCCAGGTGGAGTTGAAGGCCTTGACACCAGTCAAAAGAATGAAGAGATCTCATGAAAAATGCATAGCTCAGTAGCAGATCCACACGATCCAAAGTAAAGTGATGGAAGTCTCTCAATGAATTCAACAGGTGCAAGAGAAGGCATGTCAACTACTCACTGAAGTTGAAATCCAAGGAGTAGAGCTAGAACAGGTTGTCATCATTGCAAAACAATGCTTAGAAGGGCCAGTAAATGATGCAGTGATACAAGACTTCACCGAGAAAGAGGTCGTAGCAATGCAATAGGTCGAAGCAGCTCGAGCTAAGCTCAAGGAATTCAAGGCGAAATTGCTCAGACCAGAGTGACTCAGGACATGTCATAGGTGAGTGTTCGGGGCCTGTTGGCCCTTAACCAAGTTTTGGGATAATCTTGGTCATGTGACCTATTTTGGGACTTTGACACCCTATCGAAGGAAGAGCGCAAGACAAAGAAAAGATCAAGGGATCTCGACCCACCTTTGGGTCCTTTTTGGGTTTTTTGGAATATGTAATGGGGAAGGGATGTCGTCCCGTGGGTTTACCTATGCTTAGACCCACTTTTATAAAGTATAAATAGATAGCTAGGAATCTATTAGAGTAGATAGAGGTGTATGTGATGTAATCTAAGAGCTAATAAAATTTGTAAGTTCTTTGTGCATGACTGTAAAAGGCTTGCAGAGCTAAGTGTAAGTTGTTGTAAGAAGTTATAGAAGGCTTTGTGTTGTAGCACAAGGAAGAAGGATCTAGTGAGATGCACAGATCTTCTATCCTATGCGAAGAAGGGTTTTGGTGGCTCTGTTTTGTAACTGATTGAAGACACTAATAAAGAAGAAGAGTTGGTGGACGTAGCCCTAGGGTGGGGGCTAACCACGTAAATCTGTGTGTTATGCTTTGCACTTTGACTCAATGTGCTTTTCATTGCTTTTTCTAAGTGCTTTGATGTATTTAGATAGATCCACTTATGCCTTATGTTTCTTAGATGTGTGTGAATGTTAGATCTGACATGTATGAAGATGCTTAGTGTTGATCTACTGGATCTGATCTGTTTTATTATTGCTAAGTGCTAAAATACCTTATATCTAAGTGAATGTTGTGATGCTCTATGCTACCTCCGAAGTATAATAAGGGTTGAATATTGATGAATGATCGATGCTAAGTTTTTTGTAAGTGCTATAATCACAGATCTGTGTCCCAGCTAAGGTTGTAGACACCTAAGTCTTGCAACCACCCCTGCTTCTACCTCAGGTGAGACTACATCTTCTTCGTAGGTGTTGCTGAAAGGGCTAGTAATTAGGGTTTTTTTGGTGCGTTGTTGTAGAGTTGAACCTCGGGTCTACCCATGTGCCAACAGATAAAATTATCATATAGGCATAGTTGGGAACCCCCTCTAACACAGGGTCTAAACATGAGGTCACATGCAAAAGATAAGGGGAGATTACCCCTCCAAATGTTGACCAATTGTAGTGGACATACTGTATATTGGGTTTTTTCTTGAGAAACTAATGGTTTCATTTGGTCTCATTTCTTCATAAATCCTGAATCCATTCGGGATGCTCAGGAGTCTTAGCGGTCCACTTTTCTTTAGCTATCTTGAATAATTTCATACTTTGTTATCCTACCCATACGTTCAGTCTCAATTTTCCACTGTACACCTCAGATTTCAATTGCGAGTTGGTAACCTTAGTTGATCCAGGTGGCTATCTTCTGCAGACCCCCTGCCCTTGGGCTGAGATCTTCTCAGGATCTTCACTACAACCACACCGAGGGTTAGCCAACCCCTTCGTTCAAGACAAAAAAGGACTTCAGGTTTTAGGGTTTCGCGACCCCTGATGTCGAGATCCTCGACTCATCCACTTGCTGAAAACTGAAATGCCAAAATGCTGAAATCTCTGACCGCGTCCTCCTTTGCTCCTGTATCAGGTTTCACAACTTCGAGAATTCCAGAGAAAGGAACGTCGACCTCTTGTGTCCTAAAGTGCTGAATTTTTTAATCCTGACAGGTTCATCAATCTTTGGCTCCTCACCAAGTTTTTCACCTTTTCAGGGCTTCGGACTTCGTGATTTGGTGAATCCTGTCGTGAGGTTTCTTGACTCTCCAATGACCGAACCCTGAAACAGACAATGGAGTCTGACTCCGACTATTGATGAAAACTCACCACCTGTCCTCTTAACTGTCCTCGATCTCTGACATGGATTCCTTCCACCTGTCCCCTTTCCTGACTTTTGGGACTTGAGCTATCCTGTTGTCGCTATTTCCTCTGTTTTTTCGAAGCTCCAAATTTCGAAATTTCGAAACACCAAAATTTCTTCTCTTCTCCTTCATACACGAAAAATCTTTTTTCATTTTGGGGATTTGATCAACCAAAGGTTTCATCCACACTTTGGACTTCTGACCCTCCAAAATGTCGAAAATGATCTCGACTGTCCAATGATCAAAATCAACAGTCCACGTTAAATCCTGCCTTTCGAAGGTGGATCTGTCCAATGCTTAACTTCCCCACAACTTTCTTGGATCCTACGGTCCTCACTATTTTGGGAGTTCTCCTCGGAGAATTTTGACCGTTTAGTTTCCTCCTTAAGAACCTCTGGGTCAAAATCGACTCTGCGATCCTTCTCTGGGGCGTGACTTCTGCACAACGACCTGAGCTTCCTTCTTTCTCTTGAATGATTCAAAGGCCCTAACCCTTATGAGATTTCTTCACAAACTCAAGTCTTCAAGGAGACTCTTGCATGCACTCCTTGGGGCAATCCTTCAAATACTTCAGCGTACTTGAACTCCCAACTCGGTGCACTTTCTCTACAATAACAGTCCTTCAATCTCTCAACCTTAGTTGATAAGTTCTAAGGTCTCAACCATCCTTCACACACCTTGCACAACTTATGTTCTTGTCTTGCACTTCTGCTAGAATGAGAAAAATGGTATCTCTCCTGAACTTTCAAGGATAAACTCTGAACCTTTGTCACGCACTCCTTGCGGACACTTCACTGTACTCCTTGCAGGAACTTCTCTCACTCAGGAAGAGAAACAATTAAAACTCATTCTCTTTTTCTCTCAGACTTTAAACATTCAACATGAAATCATACATAAACATATAGTATTAAAACAAATGCATAACAGAGAGAATAAACAACTGTAAGCATACCATTTAACATGTATAAACATAAAACATCATAACACCGTGAGTCTAAATCAAAGCTTTATATATTAATTCAAGTTTCTGTACATGGGTTCTTCTCTGCAACTCTTCTGCTATAGCTCTCTTCTTCTCTATGCTAATGTGCTTAATGCTCTCTAATGTTACAATGATACAAAGGTGAGGGTGTCTATAGTCGGTTTTCCCTCCTACGCTCTAAACTGTCTAATCTTCAGTCAAACCTACCTACTTTCATTTACTACGCATAAATGCCTTAATGTTTTACAGATGAGAGAAATCGCTCAAGATCTGTTTACAATATGCAAGTATGCTTCCCTTTAATCATTACATTAATGTTTCAAAAATATTTCAAAACATGTAAAATGTATGTTGCACTTTCTGGTTGTCGTCCGCCTCCACGCTCGCTTGTTGCTTACAATTCTCCTACATCATACTCCCTCGCTTGAAATTTTTCATGAACTCCTATTCATGATTTCTTGCACGGTCTATCCATGCTTATGAATTTCTACTTCATTTTCCCAGCTGGCATCTTCAACTGGATATCCCTTCCATTTGACCAAGTATTCAAAATACTCTTTTCTCCTAGTCTTCTTGTTGATTCTCTTGTCAAGTATACTTTCCATCTATGGATTTTCAGCTACAAGCATTTGTTTAGTCCACTGAACCTCTATCTTTTCACTCTCTGCCCCTGATTCTTCAGCTTTGTAAGGGTACAAATCTGAGATGTTGAATATTGGTGAAATTCCGATCCCATCGGGTAATTCAATCTCATATGCATTTGCCCCAAATTTCTTTACTGTCTTGCATGGTCTAATCTTCTTCATTTTTAGTTTGTTATATGTTCCCCTTGGGAACCTTTATTTCCTCAAATGTGCAAGAATCAGATCACCAACTTCAAACTGAAGTTCTCGCTTGTGTTGATATTCTTTGCATTTATACTCTTGACTCGAATTTTGCAAACGTTTCCTCACTTGGCTATGAAGATCCTTCATTGCTTTTGCAAAATCCTCTACACTAGCACTTCTAGTTTCATTCTGTTCTAAATCCTTCAATTCAGAAACCCCCCTTGGTTGCATTCCATACACAATTTGGAATGGAATGTGTCTTATGCTTCTATTGATCGAATCATTATAAGCGAATTCCTCCTGTGGCAGAATGTGATCCCACTGACTGTGGTGTTCAGTCACTACGCTCCTCAGTAAATCTCCCAAGCTCTTGTTCATAACTTTTGTTTGCCCATCTGTCTGAGGATGATAATCTGAGCTAAATGAAAAAATTGTCCCCAACTTCTTCCACAAAGTCCTCTAGGAATGTCCCACGAACTTGGTGTCTCGATCAGAAACAATACTCCTTGGCAAGCTGTGAAGTCTGACGACTTCTTTGAAAAACAGGTTCGCAATATGAGTTGCGTCACTAGTTTTATGGCATGGTATAAAATGTTCCATCTTTGAAAATCTGTCTACCACCACAAAGATTGACTCAAATCCTCTTTGCGTTCTTGGCAGTCCTAATATAAAATCCATGCTTACTGCATCCCACGGCCTCTCAGGTATGGGTAATGGCCGGTATAACCCTGTGTTCTTCTTTTTTCCCTTTGTGTGCTAACAAATTCTACATCTGTCTACAAATATTTTGACATATGTCCTCATCCCTCGCCAAAAATATGAGCCATTTAATTTTGAGAACATTTTGTCATGACCGAAATGTCTGACCAATCCTCCACTATGTTTTTCTTTCAAAAGATTCTCCCTCATGGAGCATTTTGGAATACACAATTGATTGCCTCTAAATAATAATCCATCCTGGAACATATATTCAGTCCATTGACTTATGTCCCTGAGAATTGGATTCTCAGATGCCTCATATGCCTCTTTGAAATCTGGGTCATCTCTGTACATGTCCTTGAGGTTATCAAAACCCAATGTTTTGACTCTGAACTCCTGCATAATAAAACATTTTGTGCTCAAAGAATCAACAAATTTGTTAGCAGTTCCAGAAATATGTTTAATTACAAAAGTAAAATTCTTCATATATTCAACCCATTTTGCATGCTTTTGGTTCAACTTTTCCTGTTGAGCCACGAATTGTAAAGCATGATTGTCACTGTACAAAACAAACTCTTTAGGAACTAAATAATGTCTCCATTTCTTCAGTGCTTGTATTAATTCATAGAATTCCTTGTCATATGTTGAATATTTAATCTTTGCTTCATTCAGTTTTTCACTGAAGTATGCGATTGACCTGTCGTCCTGGCTCAAGACTGCTCCAATTGAAAACCTACTTGTGTCACATTTGACCTGAAATGCCTTGTTGAAATGTGGGAACACCAAAATTGGTTGTTCAGTAATCTTCCTTTTCAACAGATTGAAACTTTTCTTTGCTTCTTTTGTCTAGTGAAAAGACTTATGTCTTTTCTTCACCATGTCCATCATCGGTGCACTAATTCCACTAAAATTTCTGATAAGTTTCTTGTAGAAACTAGCCAATCCATGAAAGCTTCTAACTTCAAATATATTCTTCGGTGATGGCCAATTTTTAATCGCCTCTACCTTATACGGATCCATTTTTTAGCTCATCTGCAGAGATAAAAAAACCCAAATAAATGAGTTATGTCCTCATAAATGTTGATTTCTTCATATTTAACAACAACTTCTCTTGCTGTAATATCCTCATCACTGTAGCTAAATAATTCAAGTGTTCTGCTTCTGTCATGCTGAAAATTAATATATCGTCAAGATATACGATGATGAACTTCCCATTAAACTCTTTCAGGACTTCATTCATCAACCTCATGAAAGTACTAGGTGCATTTTTTAAGCCAAATGGCATAACAAGCCATTCATACAGCCCTTCTTTTGTCTTGAAGGTTGTCTTCCATTCATCATCTTCTCTCATTCGAATTTGATGATATCCACTTTTCAAATCAATCTCTGAAAAAAAAATTGCTCCACTCAAGCAATCCATTAAATCATCCATCCTTGGCAAAGGAAATCTATATCTGATGGTAATCTTGTTGATTTCCCTCGAGTCTGTGCACATCCTCCAGCCTCCATCTTTATTTGGGCTAAGCACTGTTGGAACAACACATGGATTCAAGCTTTCTTGAATCAACCCTTTGTCCATTAAGTCCTGGACTTGTCTCTTGACCTCTTCATTCTCCCGTGGCGTCAATATGTACGCTTCTTTGTTTGGTAAACTAGCTCCAGGTATAAGATCGATGTGATGACTTATACTTCTGATCGGTGGCAATGAACAAGGTAGTTCGTCCACTACTATATCAGCAAACTCTTCCAGTAACTTCTGGATTTCCTCTGGTAAATCATCCACTCTTGTACTGGTTAAAACAATTCTAGGATTCCTAACCATGATGAATTGTGTATCTTCCTTCTTCTTAACCTCCTTAAGAAGTTCCTTCCCACTCATGAGAAGTACAGTGTTGCTCACTTCTGGTTTCATTTCTTTATAATTAATCGACAACAACATGTGAGTTCTCCCATTCTTCTCTAGGGTGTATGTGTTCTTTCTCCCATCATGAATCACATTTCTGTCATATTTCCACGGTCTACCTAGCAATAGATGACAAACATCCATGGGAATCACATCACATAGTATTTCATCCTTATATCCTCCTATTTTAAATTCAACTAAATATTGTTTACTAACATTTACCTGATGCCCTTTTTGTAGCCATGAAACTCTGTATGGGCTTGGATGTTCAATAGTCTCTAGCTCCAGCTTTTCTACCATCTCTATAGAAATGAGATTGCCTATGCTACCACTATCCATGATGACCTTACATACCCTGCCTTTGGTCTTGCAAGTAGTCCAAAAAAGTCTGTTCCTTTGGGTTGGATTCCCTGCCTCCTTCTCTGGTGTTAAGAGAACTTTTCTCATCATCAATGATCTTCCACCCTCGGCATCTTATGCCTCAACATTCTGTCCTTGTACTTCGGCAATATGAGTTTCACCTTCTCCTTTTTTTCTATCTAGACATTCATAGGATTTGTGTCCATTTTTTCCACAGGTAAAGAATTTTATTTCTCCACCTCTGCCTCTTCCTCTGGTTCAAGGAAAAGTATTTCTATCAGCATGTTGTCCTCTCTGTGAGCTTCCACCTCTCTCAGTTTTAGTTTGAGGTTTCGTCCACTCTTCTTTAGGTTTCTGATTCCTGTCTTGGGCAATTGTTTTGCCTCTGGCTTGACTTCTGCCTCGGCCTCTTTGACCTTACTTTCGGCTCAACTTCTCTTCAAATTTTAGAGCCATCTAATAAGCATCCTCCACATTCTGAATGATCATGATGATCATCTCATCTTGGATGTCATATCTCAGGCCATTCATGTACCTAGCAACCTTTTCATCATTGCTTTCTCGACGACCTACTCTGATGTTTATCTTGTAGAACTCTTCAGTGTATTTTTTCACTGACATCAGCTTCTGTCTCAAATTATGCATCCTCCGAAACAGAGTAATTTGATAATCCTTGGGTATGAATTTGGCCTTTATCTTTGCAACCATTCTATTCCAACTCTTAATTTTCTACTTGCCTTTGCAACATCTAGCAGCCTGCAGTTCAGCCCACCATAATGTTGCATGCCCTTTAATTCTTGTGACAACATGTTTGACCTTCTTGTCTTCCTCGACATCCTCATAGTCAAAATATTTATCCAGAGATCTAATCCAGTCTAGAAGCTCTTCAACATCCAGGTTTCCCTCATACATCGGAAAATCCATTTTTTCCTGGGCACCTATCCTTGCAATGACCTTGAATAGGCGTTCATCTGCAACATCCTCAACTGCTACTTCTTATCCTTCATGTCCAGCTTCATTTTCACTTTCAACCTCACTAATATCTCCAGTGTCAACTATGAACCTCTGTTCTGTCTCCATGGCATCAAGCCCGACACGTAGCTTGCACATTTCTCTTTCCACTGCTAGATCAAGCATTGGCCTGTCTCTTCTTCTCGGTGGCATAGTTGAGAAATTTCTCTTTTCTCTGCTACAGAAAGAAAAGAAACTATTCTGTACTCTGATACCACAGCTGACGTAGACCCCCTGCCCTCAGGCCGAGATCTGCTCAGGATCTTCACTACAACCACATCGAGGGTTATCCAACCCCTTCGTTTGAGCCACAAAGGGCTTCAGGTTTTGGGGTTTCATGACCCCTGATGTCGATATCCTCGACTCTTCCAATTGCTGAAAACTGAAATGTCAAAATGCCAAAATCTCTGACCACGTCCTCCTCTGCTCCTGTATCGGGTTCCATGACTTCAGGAATTCCAATGCAAGGAACCCTGACCTCTTGTCTCCTAAAGTGCCAAATTTCCAAATCTCGACATGTTCATCAATCTTTGGCTCCTCACCGAGTTTTTCACCTTTTTGGGGCTTCGGACTTCATGATTTCATGAATCCTATCGTGAGGTTTCCTGACTCTCCAATACCCGAACCTCGAAACAGTCAACGGAGTCTGACTCCAACAGTTGATGAAAACTCACCACGTATCCTCTTAACTATCCTCAGTCTCTAACATGAATTCCTGCCACCTTTCACCTTTCCTAGATTTCAAGATTTGAGCTATCCTCCTGTCGCTATTTCCTCTGTCTTTTCAAAGCTCTGAACTCCGAAATTATGAAACGCCAAAATTTTTTCTCTTTGCCTTCATACATGAAAACACTTTTCTCATTTCGGGGATTTGATCAACCAAAGGTTTCATACACACTTCGGACTTCTGACCCCTCAAAATGCCAAAAATTATCTTGACGGTCCAATGATCGAAATCAATGGTCCATGTTAAATCCTGCTTTTTGAAGGAGGATCTGTCCAAAACTTAACGTCCTCACAACTTTCTTGGATCCTATGGTCCTTGTTATT
>JZKD02S1782456.1:409290-442781 GCA_000966675.3 Picea glauca
CCAAGGGATATTGATGATGAAAGTGGATATCAGGACCACTAACCGAGAAACATTATGGTATGAATATTGTATGTGAAATTTATATTGGTTTGGATGCATTTCTATGATATGTGGACCGGTGCATGATTTCAGGTGATGACACCACCCAAAACCGAATAAATGATGACAAAACCTCCAGCAACAAGGTGCCACTGTGTATTCCATTGTAGGGTGTGGACCCTAGTCCTGTTAGGAGGGGTGGAGGCATTTCCCACCATGTATCCTCCATTGTAGGGTGTGGACCCTAGTCCTATTAGGAGGGGTGGAGGCATTTCCCACCGTGTATCCTTTGAAACCTGAAGTCATGGGAGGACGGTGTTAGCTCACGCTCCCCAAGACATGTGGTGATGACTGTCAGTTGCCTGCTGGGGAAGCTTGGTTTATATAGTGACACTTCCGCTTACCGGTTCTATTTGGAGTTAGGTCAATATAGTTGATTCTCCAAGATAGTCCAGCAGAGGAAGGATAGGAATGGAGATGGAAGTAGGTTAGGGAGGAAGGATGAGTAGAAATAGTTGAGAGAGTATGGAGATTTGGCGGATGGTGGAATTTAATGTTTTCCCTTCAAAAAAAAAAGAGAAATGTGTCTAAACCACAGTTACGTAACTAAACCACAGTTGTCTAAATAAAATTGTCTAAATTACGTAACTAAACCACAGTTGTCTAAATAAAATTTTTGAACCAGATAATAGCAATTAAAGAATTTCTCAAAGAACTGATTGGTTGTTGTATTTTATAAAAGACTAGTCTTGCTGACTGGATTAGATGCCTACATAAATTACTGAAGGATGGTAGTTTTGATTATTAGTACATGCACGAGACTTGTATGTACTAGCTACACATACATTTCTTGTACATATACACTAGTATGTATGAGTTTTCTTGACTTACTTACTGATAGTGTTAGTCAATTGTTATGAATGTGTGAACCATGTTTCTTTTCCTTTGTACCATAAGATACATTAACTTCGGACGAAGTTTCCTGAAGGGTGGGTGTATGTAACAACCCTGATTAAATAAATGTATAGGATTATTAATTATAATTAATTGATAATCTGATTGTCCTAAGATGTTAGCAAAACAATAATTATTTCTTATATAATATTAACTAATTAATTATCATTAATTATTGTTCATAACTGTCAATGATTAATTAATTATTAATCGACTCTTTAATTATGTGAGTAAAGAATTAATGGGGCTAATAATTTAATTTATCAAGACTTACGTATACGGGAGGGGATAGGACATTAAATGTAAGGATAAGATAATATAAGATAATAAATAAATGGATAAGGAAATTAATGAAAGGAAGAGTCGGTGAAGGGGGAATATGACGAGGAGAGCCTTATGGTGAAAGGCATTCTTTTGGGAGGAGGATTTTTTATTTTATGATGAAGCATTTTGGAGGGGGACGAGAGCACTGGTTTCTTGGCTTGTTTTTTTTTTCTAGTTCTATGGGAGTGTTCTGCAGACTGTGAGTATCATTGGAGGGGGCACCGGGTTACTAGGGGTTTTGGGCATGGGGGCCAGGATTTCTTTCGGTTTCCTGGAGCTAGGGAGCCGGACAAGCTACTCCTAGCTAGCTGGGAGGATGGTCGGTTTGGGCAGTGTTGGTTAGTGCAACAGGCTAGGCAAGACAACAACAAGGTAGCAAGGAAGGGACAACCATATCGACGGGAATTAGCATCAGAAGCAGGTATTTTATTATGAATTTTTGATTTATTTCCATGCTGTAGATAGATTTTAACTTATGCAGAATATTTATGCTTAGGATGTGAATGAATAATTTACGTATGAGAAGGAAATTATATGTTAATTGAATTAAAATTTGTATTTAATTAAGCTAGGTCACTACATATGGTATCAGAACTTTTGTTTGAAATCTGGGCCTCAGGGCCAAAACTCCAAGATCTAACTCCAGCTACGCCCTTAACCTGCCAACCAAACACAGAAATTTTAGAACGAATATAAAAATAAATTCAATACGAAGTGAAAATGTAAAAAAAAAAAATTACCAAAGTAAAAGAAGCATTTGATTGGCTCCAGTCAGTGTTTTATTTCTCATGTTTTATATATATTTTTTTATATATATATATATTTTCTTCTCTGTTTTTTTTTCAACTCTTTTTCCATAGTCAAAGATTACAAATTTTCCATTGTAACAACTAGAAATTAAAACTAGCAATTACGGTTGTGGCTAAGGCTAACTAGAGTTGGATTATCTTGTAAAACCAACATAAGAACTGGAAAAATCAACCATAATGCAGAATTAACTAAAGATTGAGAACTTCTTCTAAAATTGGCTTCAATTCTTTATATTTCAGTGTCAAAGAATACTTTTTTTTTATTGCAAAATTAACCTCATAGTTGGTGAAAGTCCATAATCGTCCTTGTAATCTAAGTATAGAGCCATAATGTCAAATGAACCAAAGATTAAGGAATTCGTTGAGAAATTAGACTAGAAATTGGTAGAGTTAAGCTGAAATCTAGTGATCATGCTTGTAACATGAATACGACCAAAGATTAAGAAACTGCTTGTATAAATTCACCTAAATTACAGTATACCCAAATTATCCTATTTTTTAAATAAAGTCTATACTTGTTTTGGGAGAACCTAATTATGCGACGATATCTTTCTTCAGGATCCGTCACCTATAGAAACTTGCTCTAATGAAGCCAAAAACAAACAATATCATAAAGGGAGTGAGCAATCTATAAAGGAGATGGAAACAAGATCACTCCATCCCACTCGGTCTATAGCTGTCCCTCCTAAGATTCTTTCAGTCAGTATAGGTAGAAGTAGGTCTAGTTATTCATGTATAAATTCACCTAAATTATAGTAACCCTCACCAAACCACTCATCAATCCCCGTATTACAAACACAGTAAAGAAATTATATAGCAGATGCGATATAAATAGAATAATAGTGTTGTGCCTCAAGTTGTTCATGCAACCGTTTTTGGATTTCCATCTGCATCTGTAAAGCTTCTGCAATCTGGGTTCCCAATGTCGCTTCCAAATTTGAAACTATCTCGTTTCCCTTTTTCTTATCAGATTTTCCTCCTTCTAATGACTCGGGAATGTACTTTGCTAGTCGATATTTCTGCAAATGGCTTTTCATGTGATAGATGGTAAGTTCTTGAACACCCATCACTTTAAGTACTCCTTTGGGTTTCTCCCTATCTGCACCACCAAGTTGACTGATTACCTCCACAAATTGGTCATGCAAGTCAGGTGTCCAACACAGCCGCTGTTTTGTTGATCCACTGCCTCTAGATGTAACTAGACTACCAGATGAACTAGAAGTAACCCCTAATGGGCCTGCACCCCGTTGCTCAGATCCATGGAATCTTTGAGGAACAAGGCCAGCTGTTGAAAATTTCTTGTTTTGAAACATGATCTATAAGAGGTTTAACAAGACTACCTGTAAACAAGCATAATTTACCGTGGACAATTCACCGTTGTTAGATTCTGCCAATTGTCATGGTCTTTAAGCACGAGAGTGTTCTTAAGAAGATTCTTTCAACTCCTTCATGAATATTTGTGTAGTTCTTAAATATTTAGAGTCCAAATACCCTTTGCCATATTCTGCTAGTTCACGTTATCTTTAGACATGAGAATGGCCTCTTAAATGATCCTCAACTGCTACGGTCCACTAAAATTAGAGCCGAGCTTTGTAAAATTACAACATTCTGGGAGCCAGTGGTACCTAAAACAAATTAGACAGAAAATCCTTCTGTCGGCCGGGTTGCAACCAGAGGTCTTAATTTCAATTCCCCCAAAAGATGCACCTAAACAGAATCCATCTATTCTAAGTTTTGGAATAATTTATTTCTTGCCACATATAAAGATAATAGTCTTGTATTGTTAATAATAATAATAGTAATAATAATAATAATCTCCTCCGGCTATGAAGGTCGCGTGTTTGAATATCTAAGAACCTAAATGCTTGGCAATGCACAGGAATATCGTTTTTTAACTAGAAGTCAGATTCATTCTCACTAGAGCTGAAGTAGAGAGAATGAGGTGGGAATAACGAACACTCATAGTATTAGTTAAAGGATTGATGGGCCAAGTGGTGAGGGGCTGATCCAGGGGAACGCCATATTGATGGTATGGTATACCAAAAAGGGAGAGGTTCAAATAAAAATAGGGAAATAAATCTCAGCACGAAGCTTATAGCCTTAAAGCATACAAAAACAGGAAAAGTAATCCAAATCACGCTTATTCCAATAATAAACAATCAAACACACACCTGTGTGCTTGCGATCCTGCGATGTTCTGAATTTGGATAGAACCTCCGAATCCATCGAGCTGAGCGACATAAGACCGAGCATCAAGCCAGAAATCATACCCAAGAAAAGAACCAGCAACACAACTATGGCAATATAAATCCAGAACTTTACGCCACAGCATGCTTCCTCGGCGGCCATTTTCTCGAACCCTCGAAAATAATACGAATTCCTTTCAAATAAAGCACAGAAGCTGTCAAAGAAACATGCGACGCTGTATTTTCTTCCGCCTGCGTCACATAAATTCCTCAAATCTTTAAGAAGGGTCGTTACAGAGAATAGTTCATAGGTTTAATTAATTACAAGAACATGTATTTCATATTTCTTCAATGGAAAAGTTTCCGGTAGATTGTTTTGTTTCTACTTTACATTTTCTGTGGAAATCAATGTTCTAATTTGAATTAAGTAAATGAATAACAGAGTTAGATTTACAAGTAAAAGGAGCAATTATAATAGTAATCTTTCATGCCTAGTCCCATCTTTTCCATAATAGATTATTGCACTAGTTTTCTTGCATTTTAAATTTTCCAATAGCTTTAAATCACCAACGAATAGATTAATGACCTAATTCATGAGATATGGTCACTCCATGTCGTGTTTCTTCCCTAGGTGATGAATTGTTCTATTTTTTTTAATATCATGTTGTCGTCACTAGATTAGACTGCGAGATTAAAGCTCTAGACCTCCACATACAATGCTAGCACCTCGAAGCTTACAAGCCCCTGGTTGACAGTTTAATGTCAAAATAGATAGCATATATTTCACTCGACATTTTTGGCATCGTTGTACGATATGTGATAAAGGGATTAGAGGTAGATAGGTTTCATTTAATTACATAAGAAGGGGGAGGAGAAACTTTAAGACAAGCGGTAAGAACCTATGCATCCATTTTAATGGGTTGCTCAAAATCCTTGTTGTTTCCTTTCCACAAGAATGTTTACTTTTTCAACAAGTTTCTTTATTTTTCTTAGTGTGTTTACTTTCTTTCAATTTACTTTCCTGCAAGCGTGTTTATTTTCCTACAAAAGTGTGTTTTATCTTTTCTTCAAGGTGTGTTTACTTTCCCACAATTTATTTTTATTGCCAGTGTGCATTTTTTACTACAAGTGTGCTTTATTTTATTTCTTTTATGCAAGTTTTATTTCTTTCATGCAAGTGTGCTTCCCTTTCACAAAGTGTGTTTATTTTTCCTTCCAGTGTGTTTACTTTCATACACATGTGAGTTTGATTTTGTTACTGCAATCATGTTTTATTTTATGCTTTGATTTCTTTCCTATAAGTGTGATTTATTTTATGCAAGTGTGGTGTGTTTGGTTTGCACAAATATGCTTTAAGTATGTATTTCAGTTTTTAGGTAGATTTGATTAAAATCTTAAAAAATATAATAATAATAATAAAATTTGGGTGTTGTAAGAACCCCGGACACTAATCCATGTGTGAGGCAGGACCCATCAATCAACATAATGGATTCAAAAGTGACCATTAGTTTGGAAGAATTCTCTCAAATCCTAGCAACAACTAGGATTTCTTCTTTTCAGAAATAACACATATTGAAAATAGTCATGAACTTATCTACCTCTTTGGAAATGATAAAAGAACCAAAGTCCCACGAGCTACAAAAACATTTTCCTTGCCAAACTGTGGAGGAAGATGAAAAATTAGGGACTACATATGATAGAGAGTGATCATTAAGACCTGAAATGGAGGAGTTATCAACATGCATATCAACAGATCCTTCATGTATGAAAGAAATAAATCATCCATAAGATGAGGATACATGTAGAGATTACATACAAAATTGGTTCCAAGAGGTAACCAGGCCACAATGCCATTTTATTCTTCAACTCTTCTTGCCACTAAATGAAATAGGTCGGTTGGTTCCTCATATCCAAGAAATCGTTGAGGTAATTGTTTTGTATGTGGATATCGGTAAGTTTCTTGATATTATCCGCACATGGTTAAATTGGAAAAGTTCTTACACTTGAATACAGAGTTTTCTTTCTTTTTAGGTATAGTAGGATATTATGTACATAAATAAAAAGTTGCATGTGATTAGTTAGCTTTTCATGAAACTTCACTTTTTGTTTTCTTTTCAAATAAAAGAACTAAGAAGAAGAAAATATTAAATGATTTTAATGAAAAACAATTTGAAACTTTGTTTTTCTTATTCAATACATAATTCAGAATACTCATCATAGCAGTTTCCAAGACCAAACTTTAATGCATTATGGGAATTTACATAAAATTTTAAAGGTATACATAATAATACCCCTAGGTAAGTTGTACATCCCAAAATTCATACCAAAGCTATTTATTCAAGAATCTTTATCAAATAGTAGCATGAGAGTGAATGAAACTTCTAATTATGAGGGAACACTACTATGATATTATATGAAGAAGATAGACTTAGGGACTAGAGACACCTTTAAGTCATTCTCTTACGGTCTCATCCACTACACATTAAGTAAGTTTGACAATGACATGTCTTTGGTCTAATATAAATGCATAAGTCTATTTTTCATGCGAATAATCTTTTATCAGAAATTTATAGAGTTTCCTCCAACCCATATACCATCCCATTCTGTAAAAAGGTTTTCAGAGTTGCCTCTCCATCTCATTGCGAATGCAATACATGCATACAAATATTAAGGGTGGTGGTAAAGGATGTAATATGGGTGTAAGAGGATAACCCACTGAGATACTAAACAAGTTTGTTTACAACAAGTACTAGATTGTGGTATGACTAGGAAAAACCATTGGGGTACTGAACATGCTCGTTGGCAATGGGGAATTCTTCTTGGAAGAGGATGTTTCTTAGATATCAAAGTTACGCCATCAGGGTGCTAAACAATATTTCTGGAAATGGGCTCTGACTTTGATGTCTTTTACTATGCCTAATCTATATTTTCCCATATGAACGATATACTTGTGTACATCCTTAAGAAGAAGCATGCATGGTTGAAGCAAAGGGATAAATGAATTTCTATAAGTTGCTCTTATATCCCTATCATCTAATTCATATTATACCTAGGATGTCACTATCCTCGAAGTGGGACCCATAGGTTTAGGAGTCTAATGAACTCAAGTGAAAAATTTATCCATATTACTTCAATGACAATAATCCCTTGAGAAAGTAAGCAGGGATGATTGGTTTCCTATGGGGTTTATAGATCATTTATACCCTCATGTTTTCTATAAATGGACATGAGGAAAATCCCCTATTATAACTTATATGGTATTCACAAGAATAAACTATTACCAATTGATGAAATTGTATATATTAAGGAACCTGAATTATTACGATGTTGTTTTGGTCCTATCACAACATGACATTATTTTTTCTTTTTCTAAAAAAAATTTAGTTCTTAGCATAAATCATGTTGGCCTACTTTTTTGAAAAATTGTTATTAACAATACTTGGGCACCGAAATAAAAAATGAAAAAATTCAATTAATTTATGGCATAAGGACGTGCCATATCTTCGGTCTAGGGGAGATGATGGGTTGCTAAAATACCTCCTTTCTTACACCTTGTTTCACTATTATGTCATCACATTTAACCATAAACCATCACATTTACTTTAAAATGTTAGTATTTTATTTAAATCCTTTGATTAAAAGCAATAAAAGTAAATGATGTGAATTTGTGCTTAATTTATTATTCCTAGTGTATTTTATATGGTTTTATTAATGATAAACTAATTCTTGATGTTGTGGGAGATAGGTGTTTCCATACATTGGATCAGGATAAAATGGCTTGAGATTTCAACACTCATTCTGACACTAGTTCCAGTCTGAAAGAAAAGGTGGTGAAAGTGCCACTTCTTATAGTAACAATTAAGAGATATTGTTAAAGAACATTTAATTAAGAGAACAAATTACATTTCAGAATTTTGTCATGCCCTTTTCCAGGAAGTGAACTTTCAGCTCAATTTGTGGGAAAATGATGTTGAATCAGAAATATCTGACACATGGATTTTGTACATAATATGCCTAATTAGGTCCTCATTAGACCATTTCCTGAAACTATAGATGGATTGAGATACGTTCGTGTTTCTCTGAAGGGGTGAAAAACCCAAATTTTGTGGTGGTTGGTTTTCTAAATTTATGGAATTTTTTGTAACAACTCAGGGATTTGGGGATCAAATCAATTAGTATTTTAATGAGGATGTTGAGCTGTATTAAAGAAGTCAAATCTGACCCTTCATCCGGTAGCCCGAATTTATATCAAACATATATGTACCTTCATTTGTCCCTTAATCCGACAACCCAAATGTTCAGTAGATAGATCCAGACCTCCATCTGACCCTTATTATGGAACTCAGAGTGGATCAGATTTGGTCGTTAGCATACTTGTGGGTGTTTTTGGGAAAAACTAGAACAAGAGTTTTTTACCCATTATCGCCCTCTTGTTATGGATCCTATTGTATTTCGATTTAGATAGTTAAATTTGGATCCTATATTCGAGCTATGATTTTAAGGCTTGTTGCCTCTTAATAGAACAATTAACGATTTTCTAGTTTTGAGAGTGAGTCGACCCTTTCAGTGGTCAACCTCTGAGACTCTATATATATGTGAGATCGCTAGCATGATGGGAGGGACCCAGGAAAAAAATTCATGAACTCTATGTAAAATTGTCTCTGCTATTCTTTTTAATGCAAATTTATAAATCAAGATGAATTTGTGATCAATTCGTGAGTTGGAGTACCACAACTACTTGGGGGGCGGCACCGGTAGTCTATGTATCTTGTTCCTTTGTCTATTTATGTTTCTAACCTCTATTTTGTAGGAATTGTTCTAATTTCTCTTTAAAGTCATTTCCCCATAATTATTCTATATTTTTCATTTCCTTATCTTTATTCTAATTTCTCTTTACTGTTCTAATCGCTTTCTACAATCATTTCTTTTTTGTATTCCAGCTGTATTAATCACTTTTTCTAATTATAATATCACTGTAATTGTTCATTTGAATTACTTACATCATGATTAATGATATTTTTGTGGTTTGTATTTTCAAAAATGTAAATGGATCACTAAGAAATGTGTATGTTTATCAAGAAGTTGTGCATGACCAGTTAAAGTATATTAAACTAACCCCTATAGGACTGCATAATCATTATATTTTTTATTGAAGTATTTATGTTTGAAAGTACAGTAGCATGAGTATTTTTTATTAAGAACAATAGCATAATTTGATTGAAGTATTTCTTCTTTGAGTACAATAGTGTAATTTTGGATATTGGGAATAGTTCACAGGTTTAATTAATTACAAGAACATGTATTTCATATTTCTTCCATGGGAAATTTTTCAGTAGATTGTTTTGTTTCTACTTTACATTTTTATGTAAATCAATGTTCGGATTTGAATTGAGTAAATTAATCACAAAGTTATATTTCCAAGTAAAAAGAGTAATAAGAATAGTAATCTTTCATTCCTAGTCCCATATTTTGCATAATAGATTCCTGCACTAGTTTTCTCGCATTTTAAATTTGCCAATAGCTTTAAATCACCAACGGATAGATTAGTTACCTAATTCAAGAGATATGGTCACTCCATGTCAGGTTTCTTCCATAGGTGACAAATTGTTCTAGTTTGTTTAATAGTGTGTTTTCGGCATTAGATTAGAGCTCTAGACTTGCACATACAATGCTAGCACCTCGAAGCTTATAAGCCCTAGGTTGACAATTTAATGTCGAAATAGATAACATATATTTCATTTGAGACACTCCAAGGGTTGCAACCAATGACAACCAAATATGGGTAAAATCACGAATTTGGGTAACACTTTTGTGAGAATCAGGTCGCGAAAACTTCTAACGACACTTTTTCGACTAAACTATTGATTCTTTTTCATCCAAAAATGCTTTCGGCCAAATTATTTTTTGGATGAAAGTTAAATATAACGATACCCTCTAATGTTGTGCCACCTGGTGAAACCAGACATATTTGTTTTGTTTTTTAAAGTTTTTTCCATTAAAACTAACTTTCGTCTTAACTATTAGTTCGGCATAAAACCTGTAACTATGACACTTTTCGGGAAAGTATGTGTTCACTTCATCTTGCTCCAACTTTAGAAGGAGAAGACCCCTTGAAATACTGTGAGTCTAGTTTCAGAACTAGTACTAACATTTGTAGAATTGAATCTACTTTCATTTGATACAATTTTTATTCAATTTAGTTGGTTTTTAGTAATTTTAGTTAATTTTATAAAAACATGTATGCATATTATTTTTAGATGACAAACTGATTTAGTATAATAAAAAATCAATATCTATAATAATACACAGTAAACAATTATGGAAATTTTATATTACAGAACCTCTCACTGTCCTCTTCAAAAGGCTATTTTTATATTTTATTTTTAAATAAAAATTAAGGAAGATACATGGAGTTGAACTAAACGTGTTTAAAATATGTAACTTTTTCAAATAGGTCAAATTCAAAAACATGTAGTAATTATAATATTCATTTGTTTTCTTCAAAACTATAGCCATAATTTAATATAGTTGTTTAGATTGTTGCAACATATTTTGTTTTTCATAAAAAATTTAATACCGAGTAAATTGACATCAACAAATATTACTCATTATTAGTTCCTTCAATTTTAAGGAACGTACTGTCAAACGATCACTAAATTGACACATCAATTGTCAATAAACAAATTTCAAAATATAAACAATAGAAAGCTAAACAAATTCATGACAAGTTTTGTTTTTACTATAAATTTAAATTCTGAATCAAAAAAATACTTGTGTTTACCGGAATTTGAAAAAATATGAAAATGTATCTTATTTTCTTAAAAAAAAAGGAAAATGGGCACCCACATTCATTATTTTACCCATGTCCAATTTTTTTTTCCAATAATATCCCCCTTTGACATTGATGGAAACACTCATACTCCAATACTCCTGCTTCCCTTGTGACCATTGTTCCTCATCAATGTTTCTCTCGATGTTTCTCTCCCCCTTTGACATCAATGGAAAAGGGAATCTCTCCTTGGGGTTGTTCCCCCACTCTTCATGATTTTGTTCTTTCTCTTAACATGATCTCCTCATGTTGTTTTCCAAGTTCCTCTTCTATTTTTATCGAAAATAGTGACTCCCCCTGAAATTATACCTTCTCTGAATAATCCTTCTATGATTTCATGTGCTTGAATCCCCTAGAGAATGTACCTTCTATAAACAATATTTATTTTTCTCCATGCTTATGATCCTTATCTTCTGGGATTTTGTTTCTTCTCTTACCCTTTTACATAAGGGTAACTACTTTTGGCAATCTCTCCATGTGGCTTCTCTACAATATATTGTATAGATCAATGTAAGGATACTTGCATACGTTTTCTTCCCTCTCTTCCAGTGTTGTTTATTTTCCATTGGTGCTTCCTTTTGTAATTCATTCATATATTTAAAAACCATTCATTACTTTATTTATTCATTTACTTATCATGTTCACTTGACCATATTGTTCAATGATCTCCTTTTGACGATATAGCTTCTTCTGACGATTCCAATTGTCAATCCATTTTTATGAATATTCTTTGACCCATGTATTTTGTACCTACTAATCATATCATGAATATATATTTGTTCATATGTCACACACTATCTATAACTATGCTACTCAACTGTCCACAATACTGACCCATATGTCACTGTACTATTATGGAGGTTTCTTTACTACAAATGATCATCACATGTTATTGTTTATTGGAATGAATCAAGTATGTACATTGATCTATAATACATCCTTGAACTTGTGATGGATATATCCATTGCTGGAAAGTGTGTCAATGGTATTCCTATAATATCTACATGGAAAGACTACTTCTTAATCGATCAAGATGTCACTTTTCACTTCTTCCATCTGAATGTTATGAATCTATCTCTACAAACACTTCAAACTGCTCGAAGGATGGTTTTATGACCTGTATTAGTTACTACATACACTCCCCCTTTTCGATATTCATATTTACTTGGAGTCTCAAAACCATATGGCTTAGAACAATAGAGGAATCCACCCTAATGTGAAGTAATATTCATCTTCGTTTGTAGACTCATCATCTCTTTGAACTTTGACTTCTTCATTTTTGGCTATGGATTCATTATGATGTTTCACTACAATTCCTGAGAGTACAATCTCTTGGTCATGTTCTTTAGTTACCTTCTCTTCTTTTATTTATCGCACTATTGTAAATCCTGCAATCTCTAGAGCCTGTTCTTTATTCAATTTCTCTTATTGTCTTTATTTTCTTCTCTAAACGTTTGTATATCTGACATTGATGTTTTCTTTCATGGTGGTCTCTATCATGATTCTACAATTCCTACCTATGTGACCATAATTGTGGAATTTGTAACATTCAATGTTGTGGGGAGCCACATAGGTATTTCTTGTCTGAACATTTATTCCATATGTTATGCCATCTACAACCTTTTGTCCAAATTTAGTAAAAATAAAACAATGACCATAAAATAAACTTTCATACCTGGGAGTGAATTATGTTCTTTATGGTTTGTTCCTTCTGACATCATGCCTCGATTGATCATGATCTTATCTTTTGTTGATTCCTTCACTATGATTGAATATTCTTTGTTGCTTGAGTGTGGAAGGTATTATTGAAGATGTATCTCTATTATATTCATTCTTATTTGATTCTTGTTGACAATGATTCCTTCGTTTGAGTACTTCTTCATAACTCTTACCCTTTTCTTCATTCTTCCTTTCTGTCAACCTAGAGTGCTTCACTTCAACTTTATTTACTGATGATGTGGATGTTTCTCTCTCTTCAACGTTCTCATTGAGCTTGATGATTTTAACTCTCAATGTGACAACTTCTTTTTCAAACTTCCCAACCTCTTATCCTTTGTTCATCATCTGAATCTTCGTGACTTATTTCATTCTCTTTTCTTCTTCAAGTTGGATCTTCAAGGAGATGATTTCTTCTTAAAGTCTTCTTTCTTATTGAATGAATTCTACTTCAAGATTTTTAAATCCTTGGATATTTCCTTGATATGATCTGTCAAAATCTTCTCTCTCTTCTCTGCTTCATTAATTTCGAATACTATTTCGACTTCCAAACATTCCTTCTCTTCTATCTGATTTTTGTATGTTTCTTCAATCCTTTTGGCTTCTTCTACTTGGACTTTTAGGCTCGTAATCGTCTGTTGGAATTATTTAGGGCTTTGAAAAAAAATCTTTATCTTTACCAATTCTTCCTTGAGGGAGATTTTTTCTTCTCTTTCTTTCTTCAATTCATCTAAAGAACTTATTAGTTTTTCTTCACGATCCACTATTCCTTCATAATATTCTTATTCCTAATATGTTTGACATGATGATCATAGTTATTCTTGTTCAACTTTACAATATTATTTATTATTATTCCTATGCTCTGGCTCTATGATAATATGAGATCCCTTATAGTAGATATTATATATATTATCCCAAAGCTCTTTGGTCGATGAAAATTTTCCCACATTATCTTTTGTTGAATCCCATAGACCTTCCAAGATGATATTCATTTCTATTTTGTTGTTCTTTCTCAATTCATTCATGGATGTAGTATTTGGATGTTTTATTTCAGTAGTGTACCCTATCACAATTGATTGCCAAATATCATATCCATGGTCCTGTAAAAAGACTTTCACTTTTATGCTCCACATTTCATATCTCTAGCCATTGTGACCATCAAAATGTGGTACTCCAATCTCAAGGTACTCAATGATCTACCTTCCATTGGTTAACTATTTCTTGAATGAACCTACTCTGATACCATTTTTTGGAATACTAAGAGGGGGGTGGGTGAATCAGTATGAGCACTTTAAAACTTTTAACCACAATATATAAACTTCAAATTTATCATCAATATATAATCAATGTATCATCTATGATTGCATTCAATATATCATGAGAATATAATCATAAGTAGCATCACATCAACAATACCACATCAAATACACAATACAACATAATTTACGTGGAAACCCAAATGGGATAAAACCACATAATTCTTTCTTATATATTTTCAAGAATACATTCATTGGAAGCACCAAATTCCCAATTCTCCAAATGCAACTAGTAGGAGGCTACAACCCCCTTTTTACAAGATACAACTTGAAGGAAGCTACAACTCCTTGAATTATCTAGCTCCAATAAGAATGACAATACAACCCCATGATTCTTAGGCTCCAACCTAAAGGAAGCTCCAACTACCTATGTTCTCTAGAACCATGCAGAAGGAGGCTACAAACCCCTTTCCTTGCCCCATCATGCTTCCTTGAAATATAAGTGTAAAGAAAAATATAACTACCGCAATAACTTCCACTGTCAACCTACCACTATAAACCTATCACATCAACACATCACTTTCAACCTGTCAACCTACCACTATAAACCAATCACATCAACCCATCACTTTCAACCTGTCACATTAACCCATCACTGTCAATTTGTCACTTCACACTGTCACTTTCAACCTGTCACATCAACCAACTCATTACTATCATTGTCACACCAATAAACTTATCATTGTCACATCAACCAACTTGTCACTATCACATTAACCTGTAATCGATGATCCCCTAATCATCTAACTTGTGACATCAACCTATGACTGTCACTATGTCACATCAATCAATCACTATCATTTTGTCATTGATATACCATAATCAACCAAGTGTAACTAGATCCACTCACATGAATACCAAAACCATTACCAAACCATGTACATAAACATATATCAATCATCCATCAACCTTTTACATCAACCTATACCATACCATGTACATCAACATATACCATACAATCAACCATGTACTATAAATAATTTACTACAAGATGTGTCTCAACCATATACCATATCACTCATGATAAGTCTCGATCATCCCATACACCATGTACCATAAGATATCAACAATGAATTGGCTCAACAAAGTACCAAATCATGTACCAAGATCACCAGCAAGTGCCTCTAACCATGCACCATATAATCAACCATATACCTCAAACAACATGTTAATCATCCATAGACATGTGTGATTTAATTCATGATATGCTTCAACCAATTACCATAATATTGTGCCAATATATCCAATATATGCACCAGGAATGAACCTCAACAAATATACCTAAACCAACATGTACCATACATCCAAGATGTTCCTTAAGGAATATACCAAAAATCACAAGGACATGCATCAAGCATGTTTCACAATATCACCAAGATGAAACCTAATAATAGATAGAATAACTTACCTTTACATATGTAACTAACCTAGTGCCTCTATTCCTGATACACAAACCTTTAGATTTACCTCAATCCTCAACAACTTGACACTAGAATATTTTCCCTCTTCTTTCTTGTCCTCGTGGGATGAATAAATCTTGTCTCATGGGGACTCACATGACAAGTACTAGCTGGCCCATGAGAGTTCCACATATGACACCCTCAAGCTGACCAGTGAGGGCCTTCTTAATTAGGGTTACATAAAAACCCTAGCTCTCTGCAACTTCAAAATTTTTCTCTTCCTTTGCACTTTCTTCATTGCTTCATACTCTACCTCAAATTCACCAATATACCAAAATATCATCACAAGATCGATATTCGATGAATGTGTGTGTATCCTTATGAGAGACTCCTTGAGGTGTATTTATACTTTTTCTTAGTAAACTGTTTCCTTAATCTTAGGGCTTCTACTACTTTCTTGTTACAACCATTTTACCTTTTCATTAATGACTTGCAACCAATTAGGGTCTTCTTAACTATTCTTCAAGACTTATGACTTCATGATGAAATGTGTCCCTAACCATGAGGAACCATGCGGTGTACCACCTACCATTGGAAACGACATGATGAGGAATATCCATCTATGAGTGTGTTACTTGCATTAAACTTTCCTGCATGTACTTATTCCTTGATCAACTCCGGGTTCCATAACCACACCTTCGAGGATTCATGTAGAATTCATCAAATACACCCATAACATCTATTGACATCAAACAGTCTTTTTGAAATCAATTAAAACTAACTTATAATCAATCTTGATCATAGCTTTGGGGTATATTGAACACTCCAAGGGCTGACATCAATGACATCCAACTGTCCAAACCAATTGTCCAATAGTAATGACCTTCCATCTTTAGTGTTATTCTAACTCTTTAATGGATTATTCCATTCACTTTAGAATTTTCCAGATAATTCTCATAGGCTCGTCAACAAAATGGTATATTGAACTATGACAAAACTCCTTTAACAACTTGAATACTTTAGCTATGTATTTTTTGACACATTTCTAGCTTTCGATTCAATATGAGACTGATACAGATCTCTTAACCTCACTTAAACAATCCACCTCCACCCATATTTATGATCATATTAATGAATGGAGGCAACAAATATGATTAATTAAAGATAATATTCTAGACTAACTCTTTGAATATTGGTTTACCAAGTCACGTTTTCCACCCATCACTAGAGATGTCACCATGGGAGGTGTTGTCACTGAGGAGCAAGTGATTATTCATGCTCAATATTTGGACTTGATATATTCCCAGTATGACATGCTTTACAGTATGATCCCTCATGCTCCTTGACCATAGAATGATCCATCAAGACCTACTCTAGATGCCCATGTCGATGGCATGGTGGGTTCACCAAAATTGCTCCCTCTCCTACACAAAACTTTGAGGTGAATGCGGTCCATTCCACTTCATCTCAACAACCTAGAGGTTAGACCAAAAACAAGGGAAAATACAAGAATTCTTCTTAACCACATGAGAGTACAAAAATTGTTTTTACCCAACCAAAAAGGGAAGCTAATTTTCCCTACATGATTTTTATGGAGGACCATTACACAAAAGACTTCCCTCATCATGAGGAAGTCGCTAAATTTATGAAGGGTACCTCCCAAATTGTAGTGTTAAATGACCTTTTCCAAACTCATCAACAACAAATGGTTGAAAAAAATACTACCCCTCCACAAGGGGGAAATGCAGGTCATCCTCACCATGAGGACACATCCTCAATAACTGATCAGGTATTTATGTGTAAAAATACAATTATTCTAATGACTAGATATAAGAATTATAACAATTCTCTAGATAATCATTACAATGGAGGTACTACCGATAATCCCTCCACTTCCACTCCTCCTCCATATTCCATCCCTCTTCGGATTGAGAGGCATCTTGCTGATTTATCCTTCTGCATGTTGAAGGGCACAATTCAAAATTCGATTTTCAATCCAAGTTCCCATGTCGCTCAAAAATACAACATTGCTAAATATTTGGCACAAGCACCTTGTGGTATGTCAACACTTGAAGTTCTAAAAAATTGTCCAAGTCAACATAGAACCATGTTATCATCAATTGGAGATGTGCATCCAGAGGTGTCAAATATGATTATGTTTAATATGGACTATTTTAAACTGAGGCTCTCTCACAACCTGGCATTCCAATTTAAATATATGGTTGGTGGGAAGAACATCCATCACACTATTTTGGGTGAAGGAGCTTCCACATGTGCCATGTCTTTTTCTTACTGGAGATCCGTTGGTTTTGTTGGTTGTGGAGCCTGCTTATCTTCCTTATTAAGAGGTCTTTGTTTTTAGTTGTGTTTATACTCCATCAAGACTTTACACCTCGGAAGAATGTACACTCCTCCATGTGGGGGAGTGCAAGGGGTGTTACCACCCCTACAGGGTATGGGGGCAAGTAGGCACACGTCAAGGGTTCGAGGGACAACATTCCCTGATGGGGGTTCGGGGGTGAATCCCCCAAAGGAAAAATTTCCTTGTAAATGTATATTGTAATTTCATAGTAAATCAGGATCGTTAATTATAAGGTCGCATATATGATGGTAGAAGTTATGTTAGGTTTTTTTTCCCTAGAAGGAAACCCTCTTTTATGAGGGAAATGTATTTTCGCTATGCATCATTATGAATATTGTATTCTGAGTGAGGAGACTGTGAGAGGAAAAAGAGGAAGTTACAACGGGTGTGTTCTAGGTTGTATCCCTTCATTTGCTGGATAATAATAAAGAAAGGACCTATAAATTTCTCTGGTGGACGTAGCCCACACTAGGTGAACGACATATATCTATGTCTCTATTGTATTGTGTATCTTCGTTGTTTTATTTCTTCTTTTTTTATTATTATTATTTCTCTGTGATCCCATTTTTCTAACACATGGTATCATAGCAAAAGGTAACTCGCAAGAAAATAGGGTTCCTAGTTCGAGTGGGAGAAATGGCGGAAGATGGAAAGTTTAGGGTAGAGAAATTTAAAGGCAAAAAATACCAGTTACAGAAGATGTAAATGGAAGATTATTTATATCAGAAGGATCTATTCCTACCATTGGGTGGAATAGAAAATAATCTGATAGCCATGAAGGACGAAGAATCGAAGGTTCTTGAAAGAAAGGCACTAGGAATGATACAGTTGAGTGTAGTAGCGTCAATGTCTTTCAATATTTTGAAAGAAAAGAAAACGAAGGAACTGATGGACGTATTGGATAAACTATATGAAAAACCCTCTGCATCCAATAAGGTATTTCTAATGAAGAGATTATTTAATTTAAAGATGTCAAAAGGTGGGTCTGTTGGAGATCATTTAAATGAATTTAATATGGTTACTAATCAGCTAAGTTATGTAAAAGTGGACTTTGATGATGAGGTGAGATATATTCTAATATTTTTCTCATTTCCAGAAAGATGGAATGGCTTGGTCATGGTTGTAAGTAACTTTGTCTCTGGTTCAAATACTTTAAAATTTGATGATGTTGTTGGTGTTATCTTGAGCGAGGAAATGCGACAGAAAAGCACATGTGAAACATCAGGTAATGCATTGAACATGGAGAAAAAGGGAAGCCAAAAGGATAGAGGAAAGGGCTCAGGGAACCTTGGGAATTCTAGGAAGGGAATATCCAAATCCAGATTTGGAAATATAGAGTGTTGGAATTGTGGGAAGAAAGGACTTCTAAAGAAATATTACATATCTCCAAAGAAACAAAGAGATGGACAACATGAGAAAAATTAGGAAGAAAATGTAACAGGTGATGTGTTACAATTTTCTTTGATTCTTTCTGTAGATAATATTTATGAGTCTTGGGTAGTAGATTCAGGGGCTTCATTTTGATTCCACGCCCGATAGGAAAACATTTCTAGATTATGTTCAAGGTGATTTTGTACAATCTCATTTGGGTGATGATGCACCATGAAAAATTGTTGGAATGGGAAAGGTAAAAATTGTAATGGCCTCCTCGTTATGACGACAACTCTGATAACAGGTGCAAAATTTATTTATTTATTTCTTTTGTTTTTGTTTTATTTTTTAAGGTGTGTGCGCACGTGTAAAAAGGAAAAAGACACACTTGAATCTACATCGCCACCCGACGACTAACAAGACGCAACCACGATGATCACAACAAGAAGACATAAGGTGCACAACAAGTAACTGCAAGCATTGAACGACCATAGACACAAGCGTACAACAAGTAATCGCAAGCATTAAATGACATACAAGTTAATGTATAGTATGAACATAGATGGAAGAATACATAGTAGTAGATTTTACTATTTCTGCACCGGAAAGTAGGGCATTTAATCTTAGTTCTCTGCTCCGGAGAGAGAGAAGGTCAGATAGGCTCCTTGCCGACTGCTCAGGCAAAAACTAGTAATCTCTGTTAGGTGTGTCGCAAGAGTGGAACCCTGCCTTTAAAGGGCCTGAGACTCTTGATACGGCACTGGATTCTTTACACAGAAAATAATCACACACCCAGCCTTACATACTAGGCTACGTGGAGGTGTCTACATCCCGCCCGACACAAACAGACCAAGCAACTAACTGATTACAATCAAGTACAACATAAATAAGAAGAATGACTACGTCCTTTACAGAAGGCGCGTGACAAAAGGACTCCGACAACGAACACCCAAGTTCATCATTATTTAAAATGAACAACTTTCCTCATTTACTAAATCTTAATAATTTATGGTACTTAGTTCAGGGTACCCTTCATTTTATAAGTCATCAAAACACTAAAATTCCTCAGCATTATAATAAAATGACAATGTTATTACGTTTTATATGGTATCAACACTAACCTTTCATTTTATTTTATAATGAACTAACCTTTCGTTTTATTTTACAATGAACTAACCTTTCCCTTACATAAGTCAACGATATATTATATTGAAATTACTCCGCCCATATTATAACGACAAGAGACTTCGGCAAGGTACCGATTACATGACATAATATTACAATAACCTTGCAATTTAGGAAACCACAACATTACATTGATAAGTTTCTAACCTGAACATCACCTTTTAGTTTATGTTACAAGATCCTTACTCTCACATGATTAAGAACAGTATCTCAAAATGACCCTATCTTTACAATTTACAACAATTGTCTAATTACATAAACAATTCCTTCCTCAAGTGAGTACATAATCAATTCCTTTCTTAATAATAAATAGAAGAAATAATCCCTTCTTAAAGTAAATAAAACCCACCAATTAGGGAACACCTTTTTCAGCTAAAATGACACATTTATATACATTTGTGTCAATGACATTGCAACAAAATATCAGTTATCTTACCGATTGTACGCCGTCAGCAAATAAATCTTAATCACATTCTAGTTTATGTTACTATTATATGACAAGGATTTAACCGTAACATTACTCTTGGCGTTAACATTCCACAACAGATAATCGCAATGAAAATTGGCATTCTATAAATACAACATTTAATATGAATTTCCGTACATTAACAATTCTGAAGCAATAGAGGCGTGAGGATAGGCGGCCAATCCAGTTTTCCCAGTAAGGAATGGGAATTGGAAACCACTAATAAATATAAACCTGATGACTATGAATAAACAAATATATAAGAAAAAGACTCCTGGCTGTCTTTCATTACCAGCCACCAATACATTAAAGACAAAACGTAGCCAATTAAGGCTCAGAGGTAATAAGGCGCATAGGAATAACAATACATTAAGGCGCAAAAGTAATAAGGCACAGAGGTTGTTATTACCAATACATTAAGGCACAGAGGTAATAAGGCGCAGAGGTAATAACAATACATTAAGTCGCAGAGGTAATAACAATACATTAAGGCGCAGAGGTAATAACAATACATTAAGGCATTGATACTATATTACTGCCAGGTGGAAAGGTAAAATGAAGGTAAAGACTCAGGCGTAACTCTTACAGCCCAACAAATTTCATTACAACTGCCGATCAGCTAACCAAAAAAATAATAATAAAATGAATAAAGAAAATACTACCAAAAGAATTTACTGCCAGTTCAAGCTACAACACTTCCATCAGAAATTAGGGGGACAACAGTGAGTGTGGACATTCCAATATGCAATTAAAATTATAGCCGAGAGCCCAAAAGGAGGGGCGGTTTATTTTTTTCCTTTTAAACATATCAACAACCCACTGGTCTAAGTTGAAGAGTTCTGTCAAATATGAAGGTAAGTAACATAAGCGACCAATAAAACGCAGAGAGATTCTCAACTTAAAAACGCAGGAAAAAAAAAACTTTCACAGTCAACGCTGAGATAAACGAAATGCAAAAAGGAAATTTAACCATCCATCGCTGAGATAAACCACAAACGTAGAGAATTTTGAGCGATCGACATGCTGAGTGAAACAACAAAACATAGAGGAAATTTCAAATTTCAAGCGCGCGAATCCACGGGGCAACCTCCAGCGAGTTATAACACAAGGAATTGTAGAAAAATAAAACAGATATGTAGAGATAGTTCACTATAAAAACATAGGGAATTTAACCCAAAATCGCAGAGGAAATCCACTATAAAAACGTAGGAAATTTAAATTATGAAAACGCAGAGAATATCACTATAAAAACGCAGAGTAATTCACTAATTTGCTAACCCGACAACAACACAAAAATTCTGTCTCCATGTTAAATCTAAAGCATGAGGTCAATCGCCGACAATTTAAAAATGTAGGGCATGGTAGGAGAATGCATAGATCCAAGGGAGGTCACATAAATCAATCAACAGTCATTCAGCCCAGCTATAAAAACTCAGTCATGAAACTAAAAATTAGTTTACCCATTTAAAACACATGCAGATCTAACCATATGTCCAAAGATTTCTACTCTACCAGAAATAAAAATCATATCATTGCCTTTCGCCTTCTTCGGATGACGTCCCGCACTCTGTGCCATGTCCCACTCTCCATACCGCTCCCGCTCGCCGACCGTAGAGACCTCACCGGTACCTCCCAACCAATCGCTAGGGGTACTCTGCTTCCCCCTTATCCCCCTGAGCCACAAAGGGGCCACACAAAATCTAGATGGTAAGTCTAGCTTCCCAGCTCACCTCGCAAGGCTGAGCTACCACTCCAATCTGAGCTGGAAAATCCCAACTCCTCACAAGTAATCAGTCAAGTCACAATTCTAGCAGCGTAACATTACGCTTACTGTCGATCACTTCCTTCCTCATCTCCCGTTTGTTTTATAGAGTTTTGAGACCGACCAACTTTCCTAATTCAAATTTTATTTAAGTTTTAATAAAAATAATTCTAATTATTCTCCATTGCACAAGTGTCATCCATCCCCCCCTTTTCTCCATTAATTATTTTCTTTAAATTTATTAATTGCCTCAATTCCCTCACCCACCTAGAATTGCTCCTAAAATTACTCCTAGGTGTTCCTAGATCCTCTTACATGTTTTAAATACTTTCCTAAAATAAATATGTTACTAAATTAGCTCAGATTAGCAGGTTCTTAATTGCAGATTCCTTACTATGTTGACCATGCTTTTTACCATAAGTTCCCATCTTTCCTTTATTAAGTTTCCTCCATTACTTAGTTTCCTAATTCTTATTATTCCCTTCTTTCCCCTTTTTATTAAAGACCAAAATGGTAGTTGCGTTATTAAATCTTTTGTTTTTATTATTTATTTAATATATTTTGTACTTTCATAAGTTAAGAAATAATTTATTCTTTGCAAATTTTTAAATCCCTTAGTTTAATTAAATTCTTACTCTCTTCATTTACCCCAAGAATTTTATGAAGACTAAACTATTACGGAAGTGGGTTTTTGTTTAAAATTTTATTTTTATTATTAGGGTCTTTTCTTAAGGTTAGACTAAATTTTCACCCTAGAGAAATTTTAGATTTATGACTTAGATTCTGAACTGGAAACACTTGGTTAGGGAAGTTGTTCAAGGATTTCTTAAGGTGTTAAAGTCTTAGGGCCATCTAGGTTTGTTTCTTCATCATCATCAGCGCGATGTTCCCTTCAGGACACACTGCATGCTCCAAGGGTGCCACTTGCCTCGTTCGTTTCTTTTGCGCGATGTGCCCTTCAGGATGCACCACGTGCTCCAAGGGTGCCACTTGCTTCTTGTGTTTCTTTTGTGCGACGTGCCCTTCAGGATGCACCATGTGCTCCAAGGGTGCCACTTGCATCTTGACTGATTGGTAGACATCTATAACCCCTGGATTCAACACTTCACCAGGTGAACTTGTGGGAGACTAAGGGCTCTAAGGAATAAGGCCCCCGCCTTATTGCGCACCCCTTAGAATCATTGTGAGCGACTGTCACAGTCTGCCCTCACGGCATCGTGGATCCTCTCGAACTAGGTAATCGTTAACCTACAGTTCGAGCCACGACAGGAGTGCTAGTAGGCTGTGGCAGGGCTGTTGTCCACACCTCTCCCTCAACCTCTCTGGAAATCATGTGTGGCCCCTTTACTCCATATGTGAGTCTGGTCGGCAAGCTATCGTCAGCCTCCATCATCAACAATCATGTCAGAACATGTCAACATCATATCATCAAATTAATGAAATATCACCGTAAATAAATCAACCCAATAGCACACTCCCTGACTCAATCCAGAGTCCAAGGGGTTCCACCAATGCCTCTACATCCTCAAGGTCCAAAACCCTGCACGCTTAATAAAACTGAGTCAATAGCACCTATCTACGTCAAAGCGGTAAAACATCATGTCATCTATCATAACGCATCATAATCAAGGAAAAATGTTTTAACATCATAAAATTCTAGATCACTTGCGAGCAAGTGTCCTCAAAGAATAAGTTTTCTCAATGCGCTAGAGCAGTATGTTACATACACCCCCTCTTGGTCTAAACTTTGTCTTGAAGTTTCTCAGTATAACTGCCGAAATAAAAGTACCACAGTATCATAAGTCTATCTATCAAACAAAAATGGGAACTGCTGGCGCATATCATATGCGTCCTCCCAGGTCATCGAGTGTGGACTATAACCGTCCCACCGAACCTTGACCTGATCTACCGTTCGACGTCGTAATTGTCGAACTCGATGATATAAGATGCGGATCGGCTCAGCTGTGAGCGCTCCTGCGTCCGATAGTTGCAAGGAACTCATGTCAATCATGTGTGTAGGATCACTAATATAATGTCTTGAAACAGATACATGAAAAACATCATGCATACGCCTCAAAGAATCAGGCAAGGCTAGTCGATAAGCCACGTGCCCCTTTCTCTCCACAATCTCGAAAGGTCCCACGAACCTAGGAGAGATTTTAGCTCCCTTTCCAAACTTGATCGAGCTCTTATGCAGTTTAACCCGCAAGAAGACTTGATCACCGACCTCATAACTACGGTCGACTCGGTGTGCATCGACATAACTCTTTTGTCAATCCTGTGCTTCTTTAATCCTTTGTCTTATGGTTTGCATTTCCTCTTCCATTTCTTGGATCACTTCTGGTCCCACCAAGACCCTATCCTCAAGCTGATCCCAACTCAAGGGCATCCGACATGGTCGCCCATAAAGAAACTCAAAAGGCGCCATATTAATGGTGCTCTGGTAACTGTTGTTGTAAGTAAACTCTACTAGAGGCAAGAATTCCTCCCAACACTTTTGTTGGTCCATCACGTACATGTGAAACATGTCTTCCAAGGTTTGGTTTGTTCGTTCGGTCTATTCGTCAGTCTCTGGGTGATACGCAGTACTAAAATTAAATTGGGTTCCCAAGGTCTCTTGGAAACTCGTCCAGAATCGTCAAGTAAACACCGATCCTTGATCAGATATAATCTTTTTAGGTAGGCCATGCAACCTCACAATCTCACTGATGAAAACTCTCACTATGTCAGGTTCCTGATACATCGTATGCACAGGAATAAAGTGAGAACTCTTCGTCAGAGTGTCTACTACTACAAAAATCAATTTGTGTCTCCTTGCCATTAGTGGCAATCCAACAATAAAATCCATCGAAATAACTTCCCATTTCGATTCTAGAATGGCATGTGGTTGAAGTAACCCTGCCGGGTGTCTATTTTCATCCTTTACCTACTGACACTCTAGAAATCTAGCCACAAAGTTGACTATGTTGGCCTTCATTCCCTTCCAGAAGAATAAAGGGTTAAGGTCTGCCCTCATCTTCGTGACTCCTGGGTGAGCCATGTAAACTACTCTATGAGCCTCGCTCAGGATCAGCATCCTCAACTCGTCATTTGGCGGTACATAAATCTGCCCTCTAAACCTCAATAACCCATCCCTATCAAAAGAAAATCCCTCATATCGTGGTACCATCATTGTGTTTTGTCCGAAAAATCCCTCGACCTCTATGTACCATTAGTCGTCACGCTGTAAAGTGATAATTTTCTCACATAGGTTCATCTGAAGAGGAAACACCAAAAAGATCCATGGTCTCCGAATCAAAGCATCAGCCACTCGGTTCATTGTTCCCTTTATGTAAGTAATCTCGAAGTCGTACTCGCTAAGCAATTCCGACCAACGTCGTTGTCACGCGTTCAGGTCGCTTTGCATAAAAATGTGTTGTAGTCCACAATGATCAGTCTTTAATTCAAATTTTCATCCAACAAGGTAGTGTCTCCAAACCTTCAAGGCATATACGATGGCTAATAACTCCAAATCGTGTGTCGTGTAGTTCTCCTCATGCCTTCTCAGCTTCCTCGAAATGTAAGAAATCACTCGTCCGTCTTGCATCAAGACTCCGCCTAAAACTTCCTTGGATGCGTCAGTGCATACCAAGAAGTCTGCATCCATGTCAGGGAATTTTAGTATCAGTGTTGTTGTCAACAACTTTTTAAGCCTAAAAAATGCTTCCATGCATTTCTCGGTCCAAACAAACTTCTTATTTTTCTTCTGCAATTCTGTGATCAGATTTTCTATCTTAGAAAATCCCTCGACAAACCGTCGATAGTATCTTGCTAAACCCATAAAACTACGCACTTCTATGACATTTGTCGGCGTAGGCCATTCCATAATAGCCTCAACCTTGGCTGAATCCATGGTGATACCTTCGTCGGAGATGACATGCCCTAAGTAGTGAATCCTTGATTGATAAAAAGAGCATTTGGAAAACTTCCCATACAATTTGTGCTCTC
The DNA here is from genome assembly GCA_000966675.3 of Picea glauca. Classification (NCBI taxonomy): domain Eukaryota; kingdom Viridiplantae; phylum Streptophyta; class Pinopsida; order Pinales; family Pinaceae; genus Picea; species Picea glauca. Next base: position 435,997 of record JZKD02S1782456.1, read on the forward strand.
GTAGACACTATAGTTCCAAGTGCAAGTGCTTGTCATGCTCCTTCGTCGTCCGAGAGTAGATCAAGATATCGTCAATGAATACTTAGAAAAACTTGTCCAAGTACTCGTGGAACACCCCGTTCATCAAACTCATGAATACCCCTGGGGAATTTGTCAATCCAAATAGTAAAACAATAAACTCGTAATGTCCAAATCTCATCTTAAAGGCGGTCTTAGGGACGTCATCCTCCTTGATCTGCAACTGGTGATGCCCTGATCGCAAATCAATCTTGGAGAACATTGTCGCACCCTTCATTTGATCGAATAGATCATCAATTATTGGTAAGGGATATTGATTCTTGATCATAGCCTTGTTCAGTTGACGGTAGTCAATGCAAAGCCTCCATGATTTGTCCTTCTTTCGTATGAAAATAACTGGTGCACCCCACGGTGACACACTAGGACGTATCAGTCCCAGGTACAACAACTCATTCAGTTGCATTTTCAACTCTTGAAACTCTGGGGTCGACATCTGATAAGGCGTTCTTGCTATTGGTTCAGTCCCCGGTTTCAGGTCTATGGTAAACTCTAGTTCCCTTTCTAGTGGAATCCCAGGCAACTCCTCTGGAAATACTTCCGCAAACTCCTTCACCACCAAAAGGTGTTCTAGACCTTTCTCTACTCCCTTTTCATTTAGCACAAGGATCACATAAAGCTTACACCCCTTGCGCATACCTTTTTGTAGCTATAAGGAAGAGACGAACCTCAAGGAAACTCCCTGGTTACTTCCTACAATCACTCGTCTCTATCCTTTGTCATCAACCAAGCTCAACCATTTCATCTTACAGTTGATTATCACCTCATGCGATTCCAACCAATCCATACCAATCACGACATCATAAGATCCTAAGATCATGATGTACAAGTTGACTCTCATGACAAACTCTCCCAGTTTAAGGGCACAGCCCATAACCTTTACTCCAACCTTTTGTTTGGCTCCTGAAGCCATCTCTATGAAGCTAAACTCATCTTGTTCGACTGCCTTTACCTTAATCATTTTCAGTGCTGCTCCAGAAATGAAACTCTCAGTAGCACCTGGGTCTATCAAAATACTAAGGGTCTGGTCAGCGATAGTACCTGTCGTCTCGAGCACAGTCGACTGATGCTCTTCCTTGTGGTTATTCACCGCTGCATGAATCCGATGGGCCTTGCCCATATCTCCAACTGTAGTGGGTTCAGCTGATCCGAACTCTCTGGTCCTTTCCACAGGATAGTCGCGCTGGTAATGTGGCTCCCCACACGTCCAACACCCCTTATTCGACCCAATAGTCCTGGTACCCGAAGTAGAAGATGACGACCCACTGGCCTGGAACCCAGGTCTGTTATGCTAAATAGGCCTAAATTGTTGTTGCTGCAGGCGATGCTGCTGCTGGTGCTATGGTCCTCGATAAGGTGTCCGTTGCTAAGGCGGCGGTCTTCGGGGTGTAGTGAAAGTGGATCCCCTCTGGAATCCACGATATCCCAGCGTATGTCTCGCTAGTGTCTAGTGTTGCGGCAGTCCAGATGAACCCTGCCCTGATGGTCTCACTGGAGTCCTGGTCTGACCCCCACTGATAAGCTCCTCCTCTGCTATGAGGACCTTTTGGACAATGTCATGCAAGGTTTGAGGCATCAAGATCCTAACCTTTGCACGCAGGCTACCATTAAGGCCAAACACTAACCAGTTGACCTTGAGCTTCTCAGTGTTAAGGTGTGGAGCATATCGGAGTAGCTCCATAAAACGTGCCTCGTACTAGGGCACCGTACACCCTCTCTATCGTAATGCGTTGAACTCATTGAGCTGATGCTCGATGAATTCCTCTGAAAGGTACCTCTCTCGAAACTGTTCCTCGAACAGTTCCCATGACACATCTTCGACGACCATGTTTAGCTACGGTAGGAGTTTCTTCCACCATAGAAGAGCGCTCTCCTTTAGCTGAAAGACCTCCATGTGGACCTTCATGTTAGAGGTATAATCATGAAGTGTGAAGCACATTGCCATGTTCTCCAACCATGCCTCGGTAGAGGCGCCATCCGGGGCACCAAAGAACTCGGGAAATTTAACCTTCTCGAGTTCACGGTGAAAGATACCTATAACAGCTGGTGCGCATAGTGGGACCTCAGCAGGTGCCGATGCCCTTGCCTCGTTTCTGTCCAATCAGCTAATCAGTGCCTCGGACATGCGCTGAAAATATCTCATCATCCCAACAACATCGCCAACTGTTATCTGCTCCCATCTGAGAACCTGCGCGCCTCCCTGGGGGTTAGAACCCTCAGGTGTGGATGCCACTGGAGGTGTCATGCCTCCTCCCCTAGCACCTCGTTGTCTACCTCCAAAGCATCCTCTAACCATGATTACCTACATGCACACAATCAACTTGATCAACAACAGTATAATCAAATCTAATCATGTCAACGAAAGCTATAGGGAATCTCAAGTCGTGGGTCGAACTCACTTTGATACCATATGTAATGGCCTCCTCGTTACGATGACAACTCTGATAACAGGAGCAATTTCTTTTCTTTCTTTTTTTTTGGGTTTTTTTTTAAGGTGTGTGCACACGTGTAAAAACGAAACAAACACACTTGACTCTACGTCGCCACTCAACGACTAACAAGACGCAACCACGATGATCACAACAAGAAGACATAATGTGCATAACAAGTAACTGCAATCATTGAACAACCATAGACACAAGTGCACAACAAGTAATCACAAGCATTAAACGACATACGAGTTAGTGTACAGTACGAATACAGATGGAAGAATCCATAGTATTAAATTTTACTATTTCTGCACCGAAAAGCAGGGCATTTAATCTTAGTTCTCTGCTCCAGAGAGAGAGAAGGTTGGATAGGCTCCTAGCCGACTGCTTAGGCAAAAACTAGTAATCTCTGTCAGGTGTGTCGCAAGAGTGGAAACCCTACCTTTAAAGGGCCCGAGATTCTTGATACGGCACTGGATTCTTTACACAGAAAATAATCACACACCCACCCTTACATACTAGGCTACGTGGAGGTGTCTACATCCTGCCCGACACAAACAGACCAAGCAACTAACTGATTACAATCAAGTACAACATAAATAAGAAGAATGACTACGTCCTTTACATAAGGTGCATGACAAAAGGAATCCGACAACGAACACCCAAGTTCAGCATTATTTAAAATGAACAACTTTACTCATTTACTAAATCTTAATGATTTATGGTACTTAGTTCGGGTACCCTTCATTTTATAAATCATCAAAACACTAAAATTCCTTAGCATTATAATAAAATGACAATGTTATTACGTTTTATATGCTATCAACACTAACCTTTCGTTTTATTTTATAATGAACTAACCTTTCATTTTATTTTACAATGAACTAACCTTTCCATTACATAATTCAATGATATATTATATTGAAATTACTCCACCCATATTATAACGACAAGAGACTTTAGAAAGGTATCAATGCCATGACATAATATTACAATAACCTTGCAATTTAGGAAACCAAAACATTACATTGATAAGTTTCTAACCTGAACATCACCTTTTAGTTTATGTTACAATATCCTTACTCTCACATGATTAAGAACAGTATCTCAAAATGACCCTATCTTTACAATTTACAACAATTATCTAATTACATAAACAGTTCCTTCCTCAAGTGAGTACATAATCAATTCCTTCCTTAATAATAAATAAAAGAAATAATCCCTTCTTAAAGTAAATGACATAATCCCTTCTTAAAGAAATAATCCCTTCTTAATAATTAGGGAACACCTTTTTCAGCTAAAATGACACATTTATATACATTCGTGTCAATGACACTGCAACAAAATATCAGTTATCTTACCAATTGTACACCACCAACGAATAAATCTTAATCACATTCTAGTTTATGTTACTATTATATGACAAGGATTTAACCGTAACATTACTCTTGGTGTTAACATTCCACAACAGATAATCATAATGAAAACTGGCATTCTATAAATACAACATTTAATATGAATTTCCCTACATTAACAATTCTGAGGCAATAGAGGTGTGAGGATAGGCGGCCAATCCAGTTTTCCCAGTAAAGAATGGGAATCGGCAACCACTAATAAATATAAACCTGATGACTGTGAATAAACAAATATATAAGGAAAAGACTCCTGGTTGTCTTTCATTACCAGCCACCAATACATTAAAGACAAAATGTAGGCAATTAAGGCACAGAGGTAATAAGGCGTAGAGGAATAAAAATACATTAAGGCGCAGAAGTAATAAGGCACAGAGGTTGTTATTACCAATACATTAAGGTGCAGAGGTAATAACAATACATTAAGGTGCAGAGGTAATAAGGCACAGAGGTAATAAAAATACATTAAGGCATTGATACTATATTACTACTAGGTGGAAAGGTAAAATGAAGGTAAAGACTCAGGTGTAACTCTTACAGCCCAATGACTGTCATTACAGTTGTCGATCAACTAATCAAAAAAATAATAATAATATGAATAAAGAAAATACCGCCAAAAGAATTTACTGCCAGTTTAAGCTACAACACTTCCATCATAAATCAAGGGGACAACAGTGAGTGTGGACATTCCAATATGCAATTAAAGTTATAGTCGAGAGCCCAAAAGGAGGGGCGGTTTATTTTTTTCCTTTTAAACAGATCAACAACCCGCTGGTCTAAGTTGAAGAGTCATGTCAAATCTGAAGGTAAGGAACATAAGCACCTAATAAAACGTAGAGTGATTCTAACTTAAAAACACAGCAAAAAAAAAACCTTCACAGTCAACGCTAAGATAAACGAAATGCAAAAAGGAAATCTAACCATCCATCCCTGAGATAAACCACAAACGCAAAGAATTTTGAGCGATCGACACGCTGAGTGAAACAACAAAACGCAGAGGAAATTTCAGAGTTCAAGGGTGGGAGTCCGTGGGGTAACATACAGTGAATTATAACACAAAGAAATTGCAGAAAAATAAAACAAATACGCAGAGATAGTTCACTATAAAAACACAGGTAATTTAACCCAAAATCGCAGAGGAATTCCACTATAAAAAAGCAAAGAATATCACTATAAAAACGCAGAGTAATTCACTAATTTGCTAACCCACAACAGCACAGAAATTATGTCTCCATGTTAAAGCTCAAGCATGAGGTCAATCGCCGACAATTTAAAAATGTAGGGCATGGTAGGAGAATGCATAGATCCAAGGGAGGTCACAGAAATCAATCAACAGTCATTCAACCCAGCTATAAAAACTTAGTCATGAAACTAAAAATCAGTTTACCCATTTAAAACACATGCAGATCTAACCATATGTCCAATGCTTTCTACTCTACCAGAAATACAAATGATACCGTTTCCTTTCGCCCTCTTTGGATGACGTCCCATGCTCTGTGTTGCGTCCCGCACTCCATGCCGCTCCCGCTCGTCGACCGTAGAGACCTCACCAGTACCTCCCAGCCAATCACTAGGGGTACTCTGCTTCCCCCTTAGCCCCCTGAGCCGCAAAGGGGCCACACAAAATCCAGATGCTAAGTCTAGCTTCCCAGCTCGCCTCGCAAGGCCGAGCTACCACTCCAATCCGAGATGGAAAATCCCAACTCCTCACAAGTAATCAGTCAAGTCACAATTCCAGTAGTGCAACGTTACGCTTACAGTCGATCCCTTCCTTCCTCATCTCCCTTTTCTTTTATATAGTTTTGAGACCCACCAACTTTCCTAATTCACATTGTATTTAAGATTTAATAAAACTAATTCTAATTATTCTCCATTGCACAAGTGTCGTCCATCCCCCTCTTTTCTCCATTAATTATTTTCTTTAAATTTATTAATTGCCTCAGTTCCCTCACCCACCTAGAATTGCTCCTAAAATTACTCCTAGGTGTTCCTAGATCCCTTTACATGTTTTAAATACTTTCCTAAAAATAATATGTTACTAAATTAGCTCATATTAGCAGGTTCTTAATTGCAGATTCCTTACTATGTTGAATGTGTTTTTTACCATAAGTTCACATCTTTCCTTTATTAAGTTTCCTCCATTACTTAGTTTCCTAATTCTTATTATTCCCTTCTTTCCCCTTTTTATTAAAGCCCGAAATGGCAGTTGCGTTATTAAATATTTTCTTTTTATTATTTATTTAATATCTTTTGTACTTTCATAAGTTAAGAAATAATTTCTTCTTTGCAAATTCTTAAATCCCTTAGTTTAATTAAATTCTTACTCTCTTCATTTACCCCAAGAATTTTATGAAGACTAAACTATTACGAAAGTGGGTTTTTGTTTAAAATTTTATTTTTATTCTTAGGGTCTTTTCTTAAGGTTAGACTAAATTTTTACCCTAGAAAAATTTTAGACTTATGACTTAGATTCTGAACTGGAGACATTTGGTTAGGGAAGTTGTTTAAGGATTTATTAAGGCGTTAAAGTCTTAGGGCCATCTAGGTTTGTTTCTTCATCATCATCAACGTGACGTGCCCTTCAGGACGCACTACGTGCTCCAAGGGTGCCACTCGCCTTGTTCATTTCCTTTGTGCAAAGTGCCCTTCAGGATGCACCATGTGCTCCAAGGGTGCCACTCGCTTCTTGTGATTCTTTTGCGCAACGTGCCCTTCAGGATGCACCACGTGTTCCAAGGGTGCCACTCACTTATTGACTGATTGGTAGACATCTATAACCCCTGGAGTCAACACTCCGCCAGGTGAACTTGTGGGAGACTAAGGGCTCTAAGGAATAAGGCCCCTACCTTATTGCGCGCCCCTTAGAATC
>JZKD02S1782456.1:488128-518380 GCA_000966675.3 Picea glauca
CAAAATGACTTTCATTTTATTAATATTTAATTAATTAATTAAATCACTTTAATTAATTAATTAACCTTTTTACCTTTGAAAAGCTCCTTATCTCTCCTTGTGGCTTCCCTGGCCATCGAAAGTCACTTCTAGCCATCACATCCTGTAGTGTTTCTCCTCCCGATTCCAATGAGATATTACACTGAGAGGTTCCTCCAAGTAATGTGCCCAAAATGACCTCTTTAGTGAATTCCATTGACTTATAGCTCAAAATAGTCAAAATCATGGAAATCGTCAGGATGCAACGAAACCAAAGCCAACCTATTTGGAATGGCTCATAATGATGGAATATGATCATCAATGCAAGATGGACCTCACAATGCCTCTCAAATATGCATGTACTCGCTCTAGCACCCATCTGGCTATTCTGGTCATCATAAATCTCTTCCCTGTGATGATGTCCCAAAGTGGGGACATTACATTTGTGAAGTTGTTTGGATTGGTATTTGGTTCTTATCTCTCCTTATTTTATTTTATGGAGCTTGAAACATTTTTCAGAAATGTGAAATTGTTTTTTCTCGCTGTGTTTTTGGTCAGGACAATTTTGAGTGATTTCTCTTTCTCCCTATCTTTTCTTGGATTCTTCTCTTCATTTTATTTGTGTTCCTTGAATGCTTGATTGGTTGTAGATTCCTTTATGGTGTTCTTTCTTGTTAGAACAAGTTTCTCCTTGTCTTCTTTCATACCTCACTTCCTTGAGTGCATGATTTGTTTGTAGCCTTTTTTCTTCGTATCTTTTGCATCTTCATAACACTCTTTCTCCTATTTGAAAGTAGTGGATCATTGAAGGGTTTGTATTTACTTTCTATATACATCATAATCAAACAAATAAGATAGGTGCATTCTTTATTTTGGTTAGTGACACTAGCTCTCATTTGAAGTAGAAGAATTGCATGGTTTTTGGTATTTTGGGACATTCTGCATCTGGAATGATGAATGTTTTCTCCTTCTCGTAGTATAGCTTTCATCGAAGTGAAATGATTGAATATTCATCTCTTTGCATCACTTTCGAGTCGGTCAAAACACCATATTTTCCACACCATTTTTCCTTTTGAGTAACAACCACCTAAAAAATAAAGTGCTAAACTAAAATTGATTAGACATTTTTACATTTTATGGTAGCAAACATATATTAGATTAGTTGTAGGGCTTTGTAATAGGTGTGAAAGATAAATTTCCAAAGATGCAAACAAACATAGGATCTTGTGTTAGGGAGTGGTGAAATCCAATTGCTACATTTTTTACTGGGAAGCCCTTCTCAAACAAGGGTCAAACCTAAGGTCACATTAAGACTGGAAGAGTTACTCACCCTGCTTTGTTGGTATTGGTGTATAGATTGCACGTATTATGGGGGTCACTTGAAGGTATACCCACAATGATGAATGGAATCCTTTAAATTTGATTTCGGGCTAGATACCCTACCTTTTGGTTGTGGAGACTGATTATCTTCCGTATTCAGAGGTCCTTGATTTCAGTCGTGTTTATACCCCATGGAGTATTTACACCCCAGAAGTATGTACACTCTTCCACGCGGGGGAGTGAAGAGGGGGGGTACCCCCTCTGCGGGGTCCGGGGGGCTATCCCCCTGGCTGGGGGGTCTGGGGGCAAGCGGGCCCCCAGCGGGGGTTCGGGGGTGAAGCCCCCCGAAGCAAAAATTGCCTTGTAAAAGTATATTGTAATTTCATTGTAAATCTGGATTGTTCATTATAAGGTCGCAGATCTAACGGTAGAGATTATGTTAGGGTTTTTTTCCCTAGAAGGCAACCCTCTTTTATGAGGGAAATGTATCATGGCTATGGTGGATGGTGAATATTGTATTCTGAGAGAGGAGACTGTGAGAGAAAGAAGAGGAAGTTACAAAGGGTTTTGTTGTAGGTTGTATCCCTTCATTTGCTGGATAATAATAAAGGAAGGACCTTGCAATTTCTCTAGTGGACGTAGCCCACACTGGGTGAACCACATAAATCTGTGTCTCTCTTGTATTGTGTGTCTTCTGTGTCTTCTGTGTTTTGTTTCTGCATTTGTTTTATTTTATTGCTTCATGGTCCTATTTTTCTAACACTACCCTTGCACATGGATCTGACTGTCGACTGTTTCCCCGTGAATCATTGTTGTAGTTGGTAACCTTAGTGGCCTATCTCTTTAGGGTCTTTACACAAGGTGACCGTGGAAGGGCAAGTCTTCATAGTACCTGGAATTGACATTTTCCAAAATCACTCAGGCTTCTTGAAGGGTATACCCACGATTATGTGTGGGAGCTTGCACCAGGGTGTAAGTCCGTTAAGCAGGTCATCAATGTAACTTTTCCACCCGCTCTATCTCAGACCCTTCTTACTTTGTTCCCGCGACGTTGGATTTCATTACCAACTAGTGTGCTCATTGTGAGAAGGTTTTGTTTTCTTGCTTTCTTACTAGATTTTTAGCGTGTGTTGTTTGTTCTCCCTAGTATAATATAGGTTGGATCATTATTTTTATGGCTTCAGTTCCTGAAATGACCAATGAAGGAACCCCTTTGCTAGGGGAACCCTTTGTTTTTCCTTCTTATGGAAAAGTTGGTCCTCCTTACATCGCCTCTTTGAGACTTCCAAGTCTCACAATTGGGTTATCGGTATGGTTGTTTTCCACTCCAGTGATCTCGAATGCAGTTGCTTTTGATGTAAGAACACCACCCATAGATAAACCTCATGTCGACCTTTCTCCTTCTTCATCTGTCAGGACTCCTTCCATTTCTCCTTCTTCTCCTAGTGAAATCTCTAAAGTGAGTAGCCAGGTTGATAAGAAGAAGAATAAATAGAAAGAGAAAAAGAAGAAGAACCAAAAAGGGACCAAGCCTCCAACTACATCAGATGTTGGATCCAAGAAACCAGATCTTGTTAATCATACTGAAAGTGTTGGTAAGGTCGATAAGACTGCAATGAAGAATTTGAAACCCAAATTCCCTTGCAGTCTTTGTAAGGGTGACCACTTTCTGAGGGATTTCCCTAGTATTCCCAAAGTCTTAGAAATGTGGTCCTCAATGTCATCGACCCCTGTTGGACTTGTTGGTGACACCCCAACAACTAGTGATGTTAAGGTTTGGTAAGAAGAAGACACTTGTCAAATTTCCTTGCATGTTATGCAAAGGCAATCATTACTCTCACATTTTTCCTCGTATGGATGAGGCTTCTTCTCTTTTGAAAAATATTCAACTTCCAACTAGTTATCGTAGGATTTCCCCCAACTCATCTTTAGTTGAAGGAATGGTCACTCCGGTTTTATCCCCGATCACTCTGGTTGATCAGGTGGTCAATCTAGTCTCATCCTTGATTGAACCACTAACCAAAGTAGTTGATCTAGTTCCATCATTGATCAACCCCACTTTTCATCTAAAAAGTGAAACCCAAGTGATTTTTCCAATCCTGTTATTTGTCAATCCCACCCTTCATCCAAAGATTTCCAACATGGTTAATCCCACTCCTCCTCTGATGAGTGCCAAAGTGGTTGCTCTGATCCCATCGGTTTGTCTGGTTGATCATGTCGTCAATTTGGTCACATCCTTAGTTGAACTAGTTGACAAAGTGGTTGATCTAATCCCATCATTAGTCAATCCCACTTTCCCGATAGAGAGTGCAACCCAAGCGGTCGATCTGTTTCCACCTGTCGACCCCATTCTTCCCTTAGAGAATGAAACCCAAGTGGTTGATTTGATGTCATTATCAGTCAATCCTACTCTCTCGCTTGAGAGTAAACATGATACTGCCCATGTTTTTCTCATTGATACAGAATCTACCATGACGGGGGGAATTCCTCCTTCTCCTGCAAAACTGCCTCCAAGTAATGAAGCCATCCTTTTTTATTAAGTTGTGCTAACTGGACCTCGTCTTCCCTCTCACATTCCTTTCAAGATTACAATACATTTTTGTGGTCATCACATTCCTCATGCATTGATAGATGAAGGTTTGTTCGTTAGTATTTTGTCCTCTATTGCTTGGAAAGCTTTGGGTTATCCTCATATTGTGTCAGTTACCCAGACTCTGTTTTAGTTTAAAAGAAGTACCATTCACCCTTTAGGGATCCTTCCTCAGTTTCCCTTAACTTTGGGAGGGAAAACTGTCTTTATTGATGTTATGGTAGTCCAAGACTCCTTGGATTTCGATTTACTCCTTAGGCGAGATTATGTCTATGCCATGAAATATATTGTGTCCACTCTTTCTCATGTGATATCTTTCCCACATGATGGAAGAATGGTGACTATTGATCAAATTTCATGTGTCAGTCCTGACTTGATTACCAACCCAATGACCTCCCTGAACGGTTATATGCAGTCAATATCACCCCTGCCACATGTCAATTATGTGGTGTTATCTTCCATGCCTTCAGCTGCTGATGAAGATGAGCCTCTCACTGTAAGATCAACCTCTTATGACTTATATCTGGTAGTTGACATGGTAATCTCTTCAATAGGGATATTAGAGCCTGATCTCTCTACCCTTATCGAGGTCGTCGACATGTAACCCTTCCAACATGTTTTTCTTTCATCAAGCGAAGCTCTACTTGAAGCCATGGTTGACGTTAATCCCTTGACATGTATTCCTTCCAAATAATTATCCTCTTGGAATTCATGATCAAGAAATCCACGAGCATTGTTTCCCTCTCTATGGCAAGCTCATTAAAAAATGAAACAGATGCCACGTGCATAGCCTTCCTCTCTGTGCCAAGCTCGTTAAAAAATGAAACAAAAATATGGGGACTGAACCTGGAGCCCTGAGCATAGTTCTTTTCCTATGTCAATCTCTTTAAAAAATGAAACAGTCACCTCTCATACAAAGTAGAGTCTTTCGTTGGGTCTCGTATCTAAAACTTCATTTCATCCACTTGTATCCTTTTTCTCCATCTATTAGGGAAATTGGTGACAACCTCAAAGTTGATGAATGAATTGAAGCTTGGGGGGCATGTCTCCAGCCTTTGATTATCATTATGGATTTATGCTGCTAGATTTTTTAGCTGGGCACAGAGTACCAACCATCCCTGGGTATCCATACCTTTGGAAATTATGTTGAGAATTTACAATCATTGTTTAATTTTGTTTCAAGCTTGTGTAAAAAATGAAACCAACACCGATGTGAGTCTTTGTTCTTTATCGTGCTTATAAATACATGAGAATAAGTTACCAAGATTAGTCTTTGTTCTTTTCTATGCTCGCAAAAACATGAGAATATAACCAAGTATACGTTTATCACTTTTTTGGACTTGTAAAGGTTATACGAAAAAGGAACCCCTCAGAGTCATCTTTAAGCTCTTTTTAGACTCTCTAAACATGAAAAGATTGTTGAGTGATCTTGATTCCATTCCCACTCATTAAAAGGTTTGAAAGGGCATCTTTCGAGCAATAATTTATCTCTTTTTTGGCCTTGTGAGACTAACATTACGAAAAGGGGCAAAACTAGAGTTGTCTTTAGGTCATTTTTCAGACTCTCTAAATATGAAAAAAACATCGAGTTTACCTACTCTGGACTTGTTAAACAATCATACATTGAAGGGCCCATATGGGACCAAACCCTTACTTCTTCCATCTCATTAAACAAAGGAAGAGGGACTTACCAAAGTTGAGTTATATCTATCATGTGTTACCCTCCTCGAGCTCGTTAAATTAAAAAAAGGTAATCATAAAATTGAAGGAAGCAAGCCAAGTAGTTTTTGAGAACATTATCAGTAATCTTTATAGTCTCCCTTGAACACATAATTTTATCTTTGCATGCATTTCAATCCGCTGAACCTCTGCACTAAACCAATCCTTTGATTTTCCTTACTCCTTTGGGTCACCCAAAGAAATTCACAGCATCCACTGCATTATCAAGTTTTGGTCCATGTAAAGTTTTTGTTGTCATGCCTTAGTGCTCTAGAGAAGTATCTGCCTCAAGATTCAACCATCATGAATTCATGTTTCAATACCCATGTCAGTCCATGTTCATTTGATCCACCAATTACATATCTATGTCAGTTTCATGTTGTTGATGGGGGATACATCAAGGCCCTCCCGTGACAATTCTATTCCTGTCTACTTCAACACATTATCCAAGTTTTAGACCTAGAAACCCGTTAGTACCTTGGGACCTGCATGCCTCAATGGCATGCCTCCTCACGTCTGATAGTGGATTTACATCATTGAAATATGATCAGATGATTCCATGAATGTTCGACTTCATATCATCCATTCACATTCATTGGAATGTACTAGAGTACCATGGGAATCATTGACATCAATGGTGATCTCCCTTGTGCTTGTTAACAACTCACCTCATTGACCGGTAATCAAGTGGTTTTTGCCAAGTTCCACATCAGGACATCTATTCACATGGTTAGATTCCTACTACATTGAAATCAGTAAGAAGACCTTGGGTTGAGTGATCACTCTGATATGTACTTTGCCCAGGTTGCGACGAAGTTTCTCTTGAACATTGACACATATATTGTCACATAGATCCACTTTGTATTGGTCACGGATATGTCTTTTCATCTCGTATATCACTATGTATTTCTCATGGCTATGATCAATTCATGTCACAGAAGTATAGATCCACATTGTATCCATGGTGGCTATACTCTTTAGTCAGTATGATTATGGATCTACAGTGTATTTGATGGCGGCCATACCCTGAATGTATTTTATCACTCAAGCATAGGTATGTCTACCTTGGGTTTGGAGCATGTCATAACATTTGTTTGATGGTTGTTTGCAACTTCTACCAGGTTCTCCAAGTCCACACCCTTGCATGAAATATTTGTAAAGTGTTTCGGCCATCATTCTCTCTTCTAACCTCACACTTTAGGGGGCATTCTATTACACACGAAATTTGCACACCTAGGTACCTCACCCTAAGTGTCGTAAAGTGTCATATAAGTGTCTCATACACATTGACACCATGGACTAACCTATGTCACAATCCCTAGTCAATGTGGAGGAGGGATATATTACATGAAGGCCAAAATACCAAGTACACATGAATTATTATTAATATTCATGGAAAATAAATTGATTAAGTGTGAGAACCAGGTGTACATGAATTATTATTAATATTCATGAAAAAGAAAGTACTTAAGTGTGAGAATTTGCCTCACATTTGGTTTCCTAGTTTTTAGGGAAGGTGGAGGATCTCATGGATGGTTGAAATATTTCCTCCTTAAAATCCTTGAGAAATATTTCCTCCTTAAAATCCTTGAGAAATATTTCCTCCCCAAAATCCTTAAGCGATATTTTCTCCCTAAATATCCTAGATATCCCTTTCTTAGTGGATCAGATGAGAGATCCTCTCCATGGTGGTTAAGCCTCCAAATCTTATATAATGAGGGATTTCCATGCAGGGAAAGGGGATGGAGGCATTGTAAAGAATCAAACTTATGATCTCATAAGGGAGATATCATTAAAGCATCAACATTCTGTGTGTGGATTATTTGAGCAAGGGTCTGGACAAAGAGATCTTGGTGAAGTTGTTGCACATACATTCATGGCTGTAAGCATCTCACTTGTTCTCATTAATATAAATCTACACTTTGCTGGTTTCCTTTAAAGTTTGTGTATGTTTCATAAACTTGTTTCTTTCATAGATTCAATATGAAGGTAATCATGATAGTGTAGGAAGTATCATTGTTGTTTCTCATTGTATTACAGGACCTTCTGAAGAACTTGGAGATCAAGATTAGCCTGGATCGAGAAAGGACAAACGTCGGAGAAAGGTATTTACTCTTCTTCCTTCTTCTTCTTTGAATAGTTTAGCTTCATGCAAAAGAACGCCAGTGTCCACAATAGCACCTTTTTGTCTTGGTCTTAGGAGTCTAGAGCCTACGAGAGAATACACTTGTCCATAGGGGGATTTATCTGTAACAAAAATTGGGGCCTAAGGGGGGTGTTGGTCCTCCCAACCTTTGATTATCATTCTGGAGTTATGCCACTAGATTTTCCAGTTGGGGGTAGAGTACCAACCATCCCTGGGTATCCATACCTTTGGAAATTATGTTGGGAATTTAAAAGCATTGTTTAATTTTGTTTCAAGCTTGTGTAAAAAATGAAACCAACACCGAGTTGAGTCTTTGTTCTTTCTCATGCTCATAAATACATGAGAATAAGTTACTGAGCTTAGTATTTTTTCTTTCCCATTCTCGCAAAAACATGAGAATGTAACCGAGAATACTTTTATCACTTTTTCGGACTCATAAAGGTTATATGAAAAAGGAACCCCTCAGAGTCATCTTTAAGCTCTTTTCAAACACTCTAAACATGAAAATATTGCCAAGTGATCTTGCTTCCTTTCCCACTCATTAAAAGGTTTGAAAGGAAATCTTTCGAGTGATAATTTATCTCTTTTTCAGCCTCATAAGACTAACATTATGAAAAAGGACAACACTGGAGTTGTCTTTAAGTCATTTTTTAGACTCTCTAAATATGAAAAAACCATCGAGTTTACCTTCTCTGGACTCGTTAAACAATCATACATTGAAGGGCCCATATGGGACCAAACCCTTACTTCTTCCAGTTCATTAAACAAAGGAATATGGACTTACCGAAGGTGAGTTATATCGAGCATGTGTTACCCTCCTCAAGCTCGTTAAATTAAAAAGAGGTACTCATCTATCTAGATGGGGGATGGAGGCATAGTAAAGCATCAAACTTATGATCTCATAAGGGAGATATCATTAAAGCATCAACATTCTGTGTGTGGATTATTCGAGCAAGGGTCTGGACAAAGAGAGCTTGGTGAAGCTGTTGCACCTTCATCAATGGTTGTAAGCATCTCACTTTGTTCTCATTAATATAAATCTATGCTTGGCATGTTTCCTTTAAAGTTTGTGTATGTTTCATAAACTTGTTTCTTTCATAGATTCATTATGAAGCTAATTATGGTAGTGTAGGAAGTATCATTTTTTTTTCTCATTGTACTGCATGACCTTCTGAAGAACTTGTAGATCAAGATCAGCTTGGATCAAGCAAGGAAAAATTTCAGAGAAAGGTATTTACTCTTCTTCCTTATACTTCTTTGAATAGTTTAGCTTCATGCAAAGGAAAGTCAGTGTCCACAATAACACTTTTCTATCTTGATATTGGGAGTCTAAAGCCCAAGAGAGAATCCACTTGTCCACAAGGCGATTTCTCTATAACACCAAGTATGTACCAATCATGTATCAACTACTCATCAACTACGACTCATCATGATGTACCAACACCATCAACTATACATGTCGTTTATGTGCCAACTCATCAACTACTTGTCTCAACCATGTACCCAACATGTATCTCAACCAAAAGCCCTCATCAATTTCCTCATCCAAATCTGATTTGTAACTCTATAATAGACCTGGTGTATAGTATCACATACCTTCAAACTTTCCTTAACTTTAACAACAAGAGACTAGCATTTTCATCAAACTTTACTTTAGTCTCACATGACTAATTTTGGATTAGTCAAAAACCCTAACTTGCAATAATCATAGCTATGTACATGTAATGAATAAAGATTTGAAAATGGTACAAAATTTTCTTCAATGTATTTTATGAAATTCCTCCATATTTCACTACTTGGAACCTCTCAGAAAAGGATTTATAGAAAAAATGGCATACCTTGTTGAATTCTGACTTATTCTGTAGAGCGAACTTGTAGAGCATGCCCTGCACATAGTACTTTTTGTATGGATCTGAAAATTGTACATATAATACTAAAGGATGTACTCTAACCAATACATTTGTTCTTACTGAATTTGGATCTGTTATGAATAAGTTATGATGTTTTTACCTAAAACACATGTTTTAGACTAGTTTCAGGACTAGCCACAAACCCTATATTCTATGTCGTGTAACTCCAAAACTACAAAGAACCACAAGATGAAATTTGTATCACAACTACTTGGAAATGTTTCCTCAATGGCCTCCGAATTTCACAGTCCGAATCATTCTAGAAAAAACTTTATTACGAAAATGGGAGATGACCTGTAAATAACATACCTTAGAAAGGATCATAAAAATAATTTATCCTCCCTTGAATTTCGACCTTCTTTACTTCACCTTTCCTCTGAAATTTGGCTTAGATATCCTTTGGTTACCTCAGTCACCTGTAGATATTCAATATTCTCAAGTTTGTTTAAAATGAGAGATCCTTTCCTCTTATTTATACTTTCATGTAGCTTCCTCAAGGGGTTACCTTTTAACCATATTAACCCACTTTCCTTATTTTAGGGTTGAGCCACTTCTATCCACTTGTAAAATTAGTAATTTCTCCATTAAATTTATTATTTAAGTAATTATTTTGTATTCACTTTGACTTATAGTACACTCATCACTTCACTTTATTATTTAACTTCTAAAATCTCTTAAACCACTTTGACGACTTTGACCTTTTGGGGCTTCTAGATGAATCATGCAGGTTCTCCAACTTCACATGCCCATAACTCTCTAACCGTGAATATTTATGTGGCATTGCACAGACCACTAGAAATTGAATGAAATGTACTTTCCATATAGAATAGTCTTACCTTCAAATATATTAAAACTCATACCATTATACATCAAACAAACTTGGGTCGATTACCTAAACCTTTTTGCTACTGGACTTTCTCCAAGGGTTCACATCAATCAATAAGGGTTGACATCAATCTACATTATCACTCTCCAATGGTTGACATCGATAACAACCAACAATCCATACCAACTTTCCATCAACCTAAGCAAACTGTCTGACAAATATTTCCTAGTTTCTTCTTTTTTCTCAGTAGAATCAATTGTTAGTGTCCTCCTATAGAGAAATAAAAACAATCAAAAGAATCCTATAAGATTCATGATTTAGGACCTTAAGGATTCTGAATTGAAATATAAAACCATGGAGAATCAAGACTATGATTTATTCTAATCACTAAAACAATTTAGACCTTGTGTGGGATTCTCTAAGACCATTGCCTATGTTCCACATCATGTTGTTAAGGATATCCTAACTCAACATGATTGTCTTGGCACTCGTGGGAAATAGCTGTCCAAAATTCAAGAATATAATTTGGAGATAAGAGAAATAAAGTTCATGAAAGGATGAGGTTTTTCCAAGTTATTTATTGAGGGCAATGGAATGTCCTTAGAAATCAATGTGGTTAATGGTGTGTTTGATGACTTAGAGAAGAGTGAGTGGTATAGTGAGATTATCTATTACCTTGAAAATATTACATTTCCTAGCCACTTATTCAACCACCAAAGAAGATATCTTAGGTTGAAATTCACAAAGAATTGCATCATTCAAGGAGGCCTTGGGTGGAAGAATATTGATGTTCTTGTTCTTAGGTGTTTCAATCACCAAGAAGCTAAGGAATTGATGAAGCATATCCACAAAGGACATTGTGGTGCACACCATGCTAACCAAAAAACAATCATAAGATAATTGGGCTAGGTTTTTATTTTCCTACCATGTTCCATGATGTTCATAAGTTTGTTAGTTCATTCCATCAATGACAACTCTTCATAGGAAAAAAATTCTAGCTGCCCTACCCCTCCAACTAGTTTTAATTGAAGCATCTTTCCATAAATGGGGCTTAGATTTTATCGAAGAATTACAACATAACTCTAATAATGGGTTTAAATGGGTACTTATTTATATTGAATATTTTACTAGATGGGTTGATTAAATCCCACCCAAAAGAGCAGTAAATATTATGGTGAAAGAGTTCCTTGAAGATAGAATAATCACTACATTTGGTATTCCTGGTAAAATCACTATTGATAATGCCAAAGCATTCAAGTCAACTGAATTTTCTACATTTTTATTTTATTATGGAATTATCCTATCCCATTCTTCCAATTATTGTACACAAGGAAATGGCCTTGCTGAGTTTAGCAATAAATATTCGATGACCATCATAAAAATGACTGTGGGTGATAACAAGAAGAGTTGGGATAGTAAACTCAAGTATTCTCTTTGGGAACATATAATCATGAGGGAGAATTCCACTGGACATATCCCCTTTGAATTGGTGTATGGGATGGGTGTTACTTTTCCTATTCATTTGAAACTTCTTGTATATCACTTGCTTGAATGATTCACTAATGATAAAGAACCATCCCAAGCAATATTACATCATCTAGATGAGTTGGATGAGAATATAAGGAAAGTGTTTGATCGTCTATTAGAAAATCAAGGTCAATTTAAAGGAAATTTTGGTAATAATTTTAGGCTAAGACACTTTTAGACAAATGATGTTGTGTTAATGTGGGACAAACAAAGAGATACATCTGATAAGCATGGGAAATTTAATTATGTTTGGAGAGGACCTTTCTTGGTAGAGAGTGTAGTTGGAATGAATTATTTATACCTTATTTCCAACGATGGTGAGAATTTACCCCTACTTATGAATGGCCAAACCCTCAAGCTCTATTGTCTCGAGGGTACTTAGAAAATAGTTAGTTTTAGAAAATAATAAGCTCTTTTGAGCAAGTAGTGTAGATGTTGTGTAGTTTCCTTTCCTTTATTTGATTTCTGTTCTTAGATTAATTTTATTTCATAGTAAAGATGCATATTTTATTTACATGATTAGCATATTTGTATATTTCATTTCCTTTTCTTTAGACTTAGACAAATTTTCATCTACAATTTTCATAGGTATTACTCTAAGGGTGCTAGATTCACCATTATCTTATATTTTCCCAAGTTATACATTATGAAGATTACATGTTTGGATGTGAGATTTGAGAGTTCTCATACACTCCAATATTGAGAGTGCATGTCCCCAAGTAGGATCCATATGTTTCCATTTTATGGTAACTACCTTATAGACACAATTTTTTGAGTGTGATGATGCTACCTTGATGATATCTCTCTTCTCATCCCTTCATATTTAGGCTTGCTCTTCCACTTGATCCAAAATATACATGCATTATTTATTTTAACATCTCTATAGTGGTATATCATCACCTATTCCCTTCAATTTATATGTTATTTACAGATGAAACTCCATGATGAATCTACTTCAGTTCATGTTCTATGATTTCATGCATGGGTTTCCTACTTAAAATTGGTGTAATGGTGTCTAACCTTTTCATGAAAGTGATGCACATTGGTATGAATTGGTTACTCTTGTTAACGTTAAATGATTTCTTATTTTGTCTTGTATTTCCATGGGGGGGGAAGTATCCTTAGGAAAGTGTGTCATGACCTAGGATACATAGTAATACGGGTGTTCTAAGTTGAATAACATAACCCATATCCTAACCATTTCTTAAATTTTTCCATTTGTAAAAATTGGTGAGAATCTAGCTAGCAACAATTCACACAAAGGTTGAAAAGTTGTGTGTGTGTGTGTGTGTGTGTGTGAGAGAGAGAGAGAGAGAGAGAGAGAGAGAGAGAGAGAGAGAGAGAATAATAATGAATTATATTGACCAAATGAGAGAATGGAAAAATACATTGATATAATCTACATGGTTGAACTAATGTTCCATAGTAGTGATCTGGAGAGATGTGAACATGCACTGAAAGCCTCTAGAGTGAACTGCCATGTAGTCATCAATTAAATGGATAATCACAAGTGGAGTTAGGAGGGAATCATACATGCACATGTGTGGTGCCTTCCTGGTGATGATGCCAAGGTAATTTCACGCTCATGTTAATGACCCCAATGTGAGAATGCAACACTTGGTGATAATACTGAGGTACCCATGCTAGACTCTACTCCACTAGTCTAATTGAAGCACAAATTAGTAATGAACAAAGAGGATGTGGAACCATCATTTATGTGATAATATCAATGATTATAGATTCCCTCAACATAGACTAATCAACCTAGTAAAATAAATACTATGTTGGTGTGTAATATCTCCAACACCCCCCATGAACTCTACTAGGAAGTAAATGAAGAATGGGTCCCGACAAGAGGTGATGTTAGGTACCAATTTTACAATGAATCTAATGAATGAAAACTAAAAAACAGGAAAGTGGGAACCCCCCCCAACCCACCCACCTAAAAATAAATACAATTGCTAGGAAGTTGTGACCTTCACTCTAATACAGTCATGCAAAAAGTGGAATTTATTCTTAATAAAAGTCTTGGTTAAGATGTTGGGAGTATGTTTAGAGGAAGGATAGTAATGAAAGTCGATAATACTATAATGAACCAAATATCTAGTGTAATTCATGTCGATATCAATGTGTTCTTTCCCCTATCACTACATTGGGTCTCTACAAAATCCATTGTTCTCTAATTGTGACACCATATGACAATCGACTAGTTGAAAGGATATTGATCTTATTGAGGAATTTTTGTAGAAAAATTTACTAAATGGTAATGTTGACAACTCCTTTTTACTTGTCCTATACTAATGATAAATAAATCAGTGATTACTTTTTACTCGACCAACTGATGGGGTTGGATCCCAAACTAATAACGTACTTGGAGGTAGACTTGTGACCTATGGTATCACTAGCCCAATCAAAAAATGTATATCCCAAGAGATCCAATGTACAACCTATTTCATAGTGAAACCCATGATTGGTGGTACCCTTAACATATATGAGGATATGTTTGGAAGATTTTCAATGAAGCTCATTTGGCTCCTACATGTACCTAGAAATTGTGCCTACTGCATATGAAAGATATGGTCAGGAGTGGGTGAGATGTAGGGGACTCCCCACTAGCTGTAGATACTTGGTGTTCTCCAGCAATGGTGTATCCCCACTATCGTCAAGTATTACCCAAAATAAGGGTGTGGCTACAGACTCATAGTTAGTCATGTGGACTCTAAACAAGGGATCCATGGAATACTTAGTATAAGAAAACTTGATGCTTGAAGAATCATGGTTGATCTCAAAACTAAGGAAACAGGGTAGAGGAACACAACAATTGTTGAGGTTGAACTACCTATGATCAAGAGGTCATATACATATAGCACTAATATCAGCAAAGAGACATAATTCCTCAACATATAAAAATTGGTATTTGATTTACATCTAATGAAGGAGTGAGAGAGTAAATAAGAGTCCATTTTAGCATACCATGTTCTAGGAGCCTACTGGATGCCATATAGTGACTCTTTTAGACAACATACTATAGATGAGTTATGTATATGCCCTCAAGTTTGTTCCATGTATACCTCTTATGAGATATCCCCATGAAGAAAGAAATTATTCACATTCATCTGATGAACCTCTCATTCCCTTGATGCTACAATGGTGAGGGCCAATCATATGGAGTCCATATTTTCTATTGGAGAAAATGTCTCACCATAATTAATCCCATAGACTTGCTAAAATCCTTTGGAAACCAATATTTCCTTGTACCTTCTCACATGTCCTTTTTCTTCCTTGGTATTGTATACCCATTTACATATGACAATCTTATGATATGATGGATGTGGAACCAAGTCCCAAGTATTGTTCTCGATGTGGGATTTATACTCCTCGGTCATAAAAAATTTCTAGAAGGGATTCCCTTAAGTATATTCATAGGTATGAGTTTTTGAATCTAGAACCATGTAGCAATGTATGAGATTTATTGGTTTTGTAGTTGTAAGTGGATGTGGTGGATCCTCAAACTCATATCTCATCCTCCTCAAATCCGTGGTATTTCCCACAAGGTCACCCACTTATTGTACAGTGGTCTAAGCCCATTTGGTCATTTGATGTGGATCATCATATACATTCTCGATATATTTAGAATCTTATTTGGAAATCAGATCTGAAATTTGATTTGAATTGGAGGATGCATCATCCCCAATGTGTGGTACATGAGAAGGTGTATAAGTGTCTACATGTGGCTCTTGAGATGCATACATGGGACTTTTCTCAAAATGGAAACTTCTCTCAATGATGAGATTTTCCATTGAGGTATCTATCAACCTATATCCCTTTACACTTTTTGGATATCCAAAGAAGATGCATGATGTGATATGAGGATCTAATTCCTTCCTCTTTTGAGAGGGTACATGGTCCCATGCACATGCTCCAAAGATTCGGAAGAGGGTGGCTTCTAGTTTGATCCCACTCTAGGATTGAAAAGTGTCATGTCCTTCATATATCTATGAGGAGATATGTTTTGTATGTAATTAGAATAGTTAATTTATTCATCCAAAATCTTGGAGGGAAGGGACCTTACATGTAGCATGAAATTTTCCATCTCTTTGAGATATTGGTTCTTCCTCTCAGCTACCTTGTTTTGTTTTGGAGTCTATGGAACTGTATGTTATAAATGTATACCTACATCATCACAAAGATACCATACAACATTTTTTACATAACCCACCCCCTCCCCATTATATGTGTATATTATCTTAATCATCTTCCCAGACTGTGTCTTTGCATGTGCTTTGAAATCTTTGAGATGCTCTAAAAATGTGTACTTCTACCTGAGAAAATATATCAAAGTGTTCCTTGAGTAATCATTAATGAATGTCAACAAGTACCTCACTTTTCTGATGGAAGGATGAGGAAAAGGACACATGAGGTCACTGCGGACAAGATCCAAGGGAGAGGAGGCCCTCCAAGCCTCCCCTTTCTTAAATTTCTCTTAAGCATATTTTCCAATAATGCATCATTGACAAACTGATTCATAAAAATGTATATCGGGCAAGCCTTTGACCATTTCTTGTTTGTTGATTTTTTTCATGTACCTTAAATTCAAATGATTAAATCTATCGATGCAAAGTATACTATCATCATAAGCACAATTTAGTAGTAATGTGGAATCAAATTTAGCAATAAACTTAGAAAATGTGTACAATCAAGACTAGTGAAGTTACATCACCAACAACAATCTTGGAGTTGTCATGTATGTCATATATGGTCATGGAATATTATGTGAATTCCACCCTTTTTCATATTCATGTATGTGTTATATGATAAATAGAGAATATATTCACAGATATTTTTGGAACATGCAAGACATTCTCAAAACATCCATGTTGGAGATATACTCTCCCTTATCTAGTCATATCCACTAGAGTATCATCACCCATGAGACTGGGAGGACACATGCATGCAATTAAATATGATAAGACATATTCTATGGATTCCATGTGATGATATGATCCTAAATATAGGATCGTTGAATTGGGAGAAAAATAAATAGAAATAAAATCATGAGAATTACCTCTGTTTTGTGGCACTTTGTCTCCTGGATTATTTTTGGCATTCTCAAGAATGCAGTCCCTGAGGTTGTTCTATTGGAGTGTTTGTGCCATGAGGTCTATTGTATTCTTCATGTAAGATGACTCAAGATGGTAGTTGAAATTACATCAAATTCACTTTGAATTACCTAGCTTTCACTTTCCACCTATCAAGCTAGAGGATTCATCGAAGGGTTTGAGGTTACCTTCATTTCTTTTCTTGGGATCCTTATGTCCCTTTCCTTTCTATTTGGATTTATGATTGGATTTGTTTCTCTAATGCATAGAAAGTGCATGTGCCTTTTATCTCTTGATTGTCTAATTTTTATGAGCTTGTCTTGTTCATGCATAAGGGACTCAATGAAATGATCTAGTGTGGGAATTTTCTAGGCTGCTCCTAGTGTAATCCTCATTGTATGGAATGTGGTAAAAAATACTACATATTCTAGACCCAACTTTGAATGGAAAGAATCATCTATTTTTCCTATGTAGATTTTTCAATCCCTCATCCTTTTAGCTAAATAGGTGGGGACTTGAAATTCATTAAGAAGTGTTGTATATTATAAAAAATGATCGGATCTAATGAGTTCAATTCAATATCAAACATGTGGCCTCTAATATCATCATGTTTTCCAAACAAACCTTCCAGAGTGGTCCAAATCTCATTTGGAGTGGAATAAGATTCAACATGAAAAAATATCTTGGGGGAAATTGACATACAAATGAGACCGAAGGCCTCATCCATGTGGTTGAAGTATTTGCATTTTTTTATCATTGATGTGGGTTTAGTATCTGTAGACATGGTCATTCAGTAGAATCCTTTACCTCTTAGCAAAAGTAGAATCTTTAGATTCCACTCGAAATAATGTTTTGGTGTGAGAAGAGATTATGGTGGAAATTCCATTCTTTCTAAATCTTCAATATTTTTTACCTGCAAATGAGTGTGTGTGCACCTTCTTCCTAGAAACTTATGGGCTTTGATACCATGTATAAATTAGTTTAAACCTGCACATATAATATATCTAGCAATAATTCACACAAAGCTTACAAAGTTGAAAGAGAGAGAGAGAAGAGAGATGAGAGAAAGAATAATGAATTGTATTAACCAAATGAGAGAATGGAAAAATACACGTGATATACTCTACATAGATGAAATAATATGCCATAGTAGTGATCTAGAGAGATGTAAACACAGACTAATAGAATCTAGAGTGAACTACCACCTAGTCATAGTTAATTGGTCATGCAGACATCAGTTAACTAGATAATCACAAGTGGAGTGAGGAGAAAATAATGAATGCACATGTGTGGCACCTTCCTGGTGATGATCCCAAGGTAAGTGCGCCCTCATGGTGATGATACTTAGGTGAGAATGCAAAACTTGGTGATCATACTGACGTTTTCATGCAAGACTCTACTCCACCAGTCTAAATAAAGTGAAATTGAGTAATAATGAAGAGGATGTGGTGCCTTCATCTAGGGGAGAATATCTTTGACCATGGGCACCCTCAACATAGAATATTCGACTAAGCAAAATAAATACTAGCACGATGTGTAATATCTATAACACCATTTTCTCCTTTTACTTTCATCATGTTCATATAGAAACACACTTCTTGGTTATGATTTGACTTTTCAAATCTCATCCAACAAGGTCTAGTGAAGAATTATGCAATCCTAAGCAAAATAAATCTAAAATATCTAGATTAAAGAGCTAAAATGAAAATGAAGTAAAAATAATAAGATAGATCTCTACAACTTCATTAAAAGGGCCTACCCCCTAAAGTCATATGCTAAAAAGGAACTATCCAAAGAAAATAAGTAGGATAATTAAAGAAAACAAAAAAAAAGGGAATAAATAAAAAAGAGCCAATGTATGGTACCAGGTCTATTATAATAGCAGAGAAGAGAAATAATGTAGAAAATAACACCGAGATAAAAAAAAAAAAAAATACTAAAATACTACAAAGATAACAATGGAACAACAAATTATATGGAACCACAACTCCAGAATTATACCTTTATTGATTGGAAACAAGGTTGACTTTCATCTTTGAGGGGGAAACCTCTAGCAGAGCAAAGTTCTATTACAATAATTCCTCAAGACAAAACTTCTCATACCCTCTACTCCTATTTATACTAAATATGTCTATCCAAAAGAACAATCTAGGGGAAGATCCTTCTAGAAGCAAAAGCTTCTATTAGGACTTCTTACATTTGAATTATTCCTCCTTATTTCTAGGTCTTATTAATATTGACCTTTATTACATGGAAATATATTATTCTACCCACTTGAGGGGTTAGGTAGGTTAGGTCCCTAACATTCCCTCCCCCTTAAAATCAACTTGTTCCTCAAGGATTGATATGAGGAAACTTCTGCAAAATGTTAGATGGCTCCTAGGTTGCATTTGTTGGAGTTATATATTTCCACTGGAATAACACGTCCTTGATGGTGCACTGATGAAGACAACACTCACACTAGTCCAAAACTTCTTGTGGATACAACCAGATGGATTCTTCTTCATCCAAATTGGGAAGGCTGGTTTCAGTTTGGCAGTTAGTTCCAATCACCTTCTTTAAAAAGGAGACATGAAAAACATGATGGATCTTAGAAGAACTAGGAAAATATAACTGATAGGACACCTGTTCCATGTGCTTGAGAACTGTATAAGGAAAATAAAATTTGGGTGCCAGTTTCTGACAACGTTTGTCCTTGAGTGAAGTTTGCTTATAAGTTTGCAGTCGAAGAAATACCTAGTCTCCTTCCACAAATTGACATTCTGAGTGACCTTGATCGACTTGTTTCTTCAAGTGATTTTGAGCCATGACCAAATTCTCTTTTATGGTATGGAGAATATATTCTCGAACTGTAATCATTTGTTCAACCTCCTGGACCTTTGAGCCACCTAACATGTAGGAGAGAATGGAAGGTGGATTTTGTCCATATATTTCTTCAAAATGAGTCATGCGAGTAGCTATATGGTAAGAAGTTTTGTACCACCATTCAAATAATGGTAACCATTGATCCCATTGATTTTTCCTTTTAGAGGAAAAACACCTCAAATAAGTCTCCAAACACTTGTTGACAACTTCAGTTTGACCATCAGTCTGGGGATGATAGGAAGTGTTGAGATGCAATTGGGTACCCTATAGTATGAACAATTCTTGCCAAATATTGTTGGTGAAAGAGGGATCTCGATAAGAAACAATAGAATGAGGCATTCCATGAATCTTGAAGACATGATCCATGAAAAGTTGAGCCAAAATGGATGCAAAAAATGGATGTTTAAGAGAACATAAATGAGCATAGTCGGAGAGACAATCAATTACCACCATGATGAATGAATTATTTCCTGATTTAGGTACTCCCATAGTAAAATCCATAGATATGTCTCTCCAAATAGCAGGTGGAATCGAAAGTGGTTGGATTTTTCCAGGAGCTTTGGTTGTTTCTCCCTTGTTACATTGACAATCATCACATTCTTCCACAAAAGTGCCAACGTCCTTTTTCATAACATCCCAAAAAAAAGAACATTTGATTGGGTCATAGGTTTTGGTAAACCCTGAGTGCCTAGCTGTGGGTGTAGCATGAAGCTCATAAATCACTATCAATTTAAGTTGTGATAGTTTACTTAAATACAAATGACCTTTGTAGAAAATATCATCATTGTTCCAGGAGTACCCTCAAGAAACTAGAGAATTAGATTGCAATTGTTGGATTAGATGTGAAGTTTTAGGATCTTGTAGCCATTCCTGGCGAACATCTTGGAGCCAATCTGGTACAATGAATGATAGGGAGAAAAGGGACCCTTCATCTTAATATTTTCAAGAAAGAGCATCAACAACTAAATTTTATTTTCCTTTATTGTAAATGATCTCATAATCATATCCAAAAAGCTTAGTTACCCATTCTTGTTGCTTGAGAGAGGAAGGTTGTTGCTCCAAAAAATACTTGAGACTTTGATGATTTGTATTAATTTGGAAGTGTTTCCCAAAGAGATAAGGGCGCCAGAGATACAATGCATGCATAATAGCCAACATTTCCTTTTCATAGATTGATTGGCCCAAGTGGAATTCTGACAATTGTTTGTTGGTAAAGGCCAAAGGTCTTCCCTCTTACATAAGGATTGCTGCAAGTTCTCTCCCAGAGGAATTACTTTCCAGGACAAAGGTATTTGTTAAATCAGGAAGGGCCAAGACAAAAGTAGTACACATATCCACCTTCAAGGGTTGAAAGGCTTGATAAGCTGCAGGAGTCCAAGTGAAAGAATTATTTTTAAGGAGAGCAGTCAGAGGCGCCACAATATTTCCATAATTCTGAAAAAACTTGCGATAATATCATGTTAAACCCAAAAAACCATGCAAGATTTTAATAGTATTGGGGCAAGGAAAATCCTACATTGATTCAATATTCTTAGGATCCACCCAGACACTAGCCTTTCCAATAATATGACCGAGGTACTCGACTTCCGAGGTGCCAAAGTCACATTTAGAGTGTTTGAGGAAAATTTGATGTTGAGAGAGTAGATGGAGAACTTGATCCACATGGGCAAGATGGGATTGTCAAGTTTTACTATAGATGATAATATCATCAAATAAAACTAAGACAAAATGATGGAGAAAAGGATTGAAGACATGATTCACAAGGCTTTGGAAGGTGGAGGGGGCATTACATAGGCCAAAGGTCATGACCAAGAACTCATAGTGACCCTCATGAGTTTGAAAAGAAGTCTTGGGGATGTATTATTATTGCATATGTATTTGGTGGTAGCTAGAGTGCATATCGAGTTTAGTGAAGTACTAAGAACCACTCAACTCATCCAAGAGATCATCAATTACATGAATGTGAAACTTGTCCTTGATTGTGAGTTTATTGAGGGAGAGAAAGTGAGGACACATGTGCTAAGTACATTATTTCTTAAGTACCATGACCACAAGAGAATAATAATTGTTGTTACTAGGGTAGATAACACGCACTTGGATCAATTCCTTCACTATTTTCTCAATTTCATTCTTTTGGGAAAAGGGATGACGATAAGGGAGAACATTGGGAGAAAGAATTCCAGGAACAAGGGGTATGGAGTGATCATGAACACCACAAGAAGGAGGAAGTCCATGAGGAGTGGAAAAAACATATTGATGTTTGGAAATAACAACTTGGAGATCAGGATGCATAAAGGTTGTCTTAACCGCTTGAATAGAATGGAGTTGAGAAATAATACCGAAGTGGTATTTATTGAGGAGATTTTCCATGAGATGGGAATTGATGATCTCAAGAGAACCAACAGTGAGACTTTGGAAGTGATACCTTTGTCCCTCATGTTGTAATTTCATGGTTAATTCCTTAAAATATACAAGAATGGGGCCCAAAGTATGTAACCATTCAACACCTAGAACAATGTCACAACCACCCATTTCAATGGAAAACATATGATATTTCAGGTGGTAATGTATAATTTGAAGACGTAAATTTTCACAACACCCACCACATTTCATGGATCCACCATTGGCTATCATGATTTGAAAATTATTGAAAACATGAATATAGCAATTGGTTTCCTGGGCAATGTAATGATGAACAAAATTGTGGGTTCTACCACTATCAACAAGGATTATGACCTTCCTATGCTTAATATAGCCAATGAGCTTGAGGGTTTATGAAGAAGAGAAGCTAGTGAGGGCATGCAAGGAAATGAGTGGGTCATCGGGCTCCAGGGTAACATTGAGAAGGGAGGGATCTTTAAGAAGGGGAACTGTCACATATTCTTCAGCAACATCTTTAGAAATGTCCATAAAAAAAATTTGGTCCTTAATCTTGTTCCCCGGAAAATATTTTTCATCACAATTATAGAAAAGACCCTTTAGTTGGCATTCATACATTTCACCACTAGTTAATTTATGGAACTTGAGGGGAGTGACATGGGGGTTAGGATTAGTGGGTCGAGGGTGAGGAACAAAAGAGGGTTTTTTGTTTTAGGAAAAAACAACTTGTTATGGCTTTTTAGCACATTTAGTAGCTTCCAACCAAGCCTGAGGGTGGGCCATGAGAACCTGGGATCAAATTTCATCCTTTAGGCCACTAATAAATCATTCATGGAAGAACACATATGGCCTGCCCTCGGTTCAAAAGGGAAAATGATAAAAAATAGTTATAAAGTATTCCGCTGTGCCTGGATATTTCAACTTGATCAAATGACCGAGATAGTGGGTATCAGTATCAAAGCAGTCATAGAGATCTAAAAAAAACTAGGTCCAGGAAATATACCCCTGACATGAATTTTTAAGTCATTGCCACCATTTCCATCGTTTAATATCTAGATAGAAGAAAACATAGCAAATTTTGTCCAATTTATCAATGATAGCATGCAGAGAAAAATAATGCTCTATTTGAGTGACCCAACATGTACGATCAAATCCATCAGATTTATTGACCTCAACATGGGGAAGACATTGGTCATGATGAAGGGAGTTGGATTGAAAATGAAGAGAATGAGAGGAATCAACAACATCTATTTTTGTTACGAGGAAAATATCTCTATGGCTAGTGTAAACCACAATAGACAGAAATGACTACAGAAATCAACTCTCTTCTCAAGTATTCTATGAAAAAAAATATGCTAGAAATACAAGATAAAAGGCCTACCTCATCCAAAAGTTTGATGAAGTCCATCATTGAGCACTCGACCCAAACAAATATACCTGTAACCAGTCCTCAACAACCAAGAAAGGAAAGCATGTGGTGATATTATATAATGTTATCACATTCAATAACATAATCCATTAATAAAAATGACAAATACACCCATGGAATAAAAATTCAATATATTTGTGAGATATCAATTGGACGAGAAAAGAGTATTTCTATTAATAAATGATCAAAATAATTGAAAATATTACAGACTTCTGTGTCGGCACGGTTTGGAACCGAGAAACTATGTTCCTTCCAGCTGGGCCTCCACCACTTCAATCCCCCACGAAAGGCAAGCTCATAAGAGAGAAACAATGAGGTTCTCAATCAATAAGAGAAGATCTTGGGGGCTAAACACTATGTTTAGACTTAAAGGACAAAGGAATGTAGACTCAATATGAAGTAAATAATTCTTCCACAGTAACTTTTCTTTCAAAATTGAACTAATTTTTCCTTTTCCATTGCTTGTAATTGGCCTTTTTATAGCCTTCAAAATGGAATTGAAGGGTCAACTCATAATGTTTCCAGTATATGGAAGGCCAAGGATCAGAGATCTCTTGTCATGACATGGAAAACCAACATTTAATATTCATTTTCTAGCACAAATCCCGATGTACACAGGATGTAGTGGAGCATCCTGCGTATACACATTTTGTATAGGGTGCAATATGCATACATGTGGAAAATTATTTATTTTTGTCTCTGGATTTTATCAACGGGGAAGATAAGTCTGCATAGGGAAATGGAATAAGGCCCTCTGTGAAATATTGCATAGGATGAGGAAAATATTGTTGTAACAGTTTGGTCTGAGGAGGAAGGACCCAGAGTGAAGTTCAACAATTGGTTGACAGTAGAATGGAGGGTGTTAAATTGGTTCTTGAATTTGGCTTCCATGGTGTAAATTTTTTGTTGGGATTGGGTATCGAATCGTGAAAGATGAGAATTGGTAGAGCCAATCTCATATGTCACATGTTGGATGGAGTCTTGGGCTTGATTGGTGGAAACTTGTAGGTCTTGGTTGCGAGTGGTGGCCATTTGGAGAGGGGGAGTGTGGATAAGGGAAAATGAGTGGGTTGAACCACAAAAAAGGACTTATAAGTGATAGGTACCATGAAAATCAAGTCATTATTGGAAATATAATGGAATAGGTGTAAAAATAAGGAAGTTGAGAAGGAATCTGGTCCACCCAAAAAAAATATTTAAAATGCAAGGTAACACTACGATCAGTGAGAAAAGGGGAATTATGAATAATACTGCAGTGAATAAATGCCCAAATGGTTAATAGGAAGCAATGTGTAGTAATTTCACAACCAGAATGAAAAAGGCACAGTTGCGCGAAAATATATATTGTTTGTTTAGTTTTTGTTTCTATCCCAAGGGGTTGGGTATTTAGGGTTTCTACATACAAGGGTTTTCCTTGTGCTATAGATCTATGATATACATGTGGGTTCCAAGAGTGGTACTCAACCCAATATCTCAGGGCACCAACTAAGGGTGGCCAACATATGTGTTCTTGAGTACCACTTGTATTTCCTGCACGTATTACTCCCTCAATGCAGGTTTATGCATGTAAGAGCAGATCTATGTATATTTAAGACACTGGAATACGTCTCTACCCTGAAAAAAAAATTAACCCACAATTTTTTGTTGAGGAAAGTGCTCTAATACCACTTGTAAGGTACCAGGTCTACTATACTAGTAGAGAAGAGAAATAATGTAGAAAATAACACCAAGATAGCAACAAAATATGCAAATATTGTAGAGATAATAGTGAAACAACAAATTATATGGAACTACAACTTCATAATTATACTTGTATTGATAGGAAACAAGGTTCACTTTCCTATTCGAGGGGGAAACCTCCAGCAGAGCAGAGCTCTGTTACAATAATTCTTCAAGACAAAACTTCTCATACCCTCTACTCCTATTTATACTAAATACATCTATCCAAAAGTACCATCCAGAGGAAGATCCTTCTACAAGCAAAAGATTCTATCAGGACTTCTTATATTTGACATATTCCTCCTTATTACTAGGCCTTATTAATATTGACCTTTATTATATAGAAATATATTATTCTACCCACTTGAGGGGTTAGGTAGGTTAGGTCCCTAATAGCCAAAGTGGTAACTCTAAGAAACTAATCTACCTCTCAAAGGTTTTGAAAAATAAAATGAATATTTCTAGCTTAAAAGGCTAGTTGGGCATGTTTATATACCTAAAAACATAAAAAAATGTCTTTGAGGGTCAAATTCATAAAGTTTACCCTTCTCTTTTTATTAATTACTCATCATTTACCTATGTCTAACTAAGTTAGTTAGGAAATACTTGTTATCATAGGTGTTGACACACTCAATAGGAGTAAGGTTTTCCTACCATGGTAAACATAGGAAAAGTTATAAAGTCAATTAATGCTATGAAGCGTGTTATAGGGGTTATTTGATGTGATGTTTCCTAATGACTTATGTTTTGAATATTTACTCATCATTATAGGTGGGTCTCTTCTGAATTGGGATTTGTGCACCTCGCCTTGGAATCCATGTCATCACAATGAATGATGACCAAGACACTAGATCATCATACATCATTGTCCACCTCAGTTTCTTCTACACTTGGCATGTTTTGGAGTATATATGGACATTACAACATTTTTATCCTAGCACATGTCAAGGACAACCCTCTTCTTGATCCTTGTCATAATCTAGGGAAAAGTAGGGGAGTGTTACCCGTAGTTCAATACATAAGAAAAAATAGATTCACATATACATACATATATAGAAATACATACATGAAGTAATGGAATCCCAAAGAACAACCTTTATTAGAGATAAGATTCAATACAACACAACCTCTCCATTTTCTAATACATGCTTATCTATTTATACCAACATATTGACTTGCTAGGAATTTGTAACTACTTAACTGCCTAGGTTGTTCAGTTATCAGAACTCTTGATTGAATTATACTTTCGACTTCAATAGTCAACCAAATAACTCTTAGTTGATTTTTGGGTCAAAATATTCGACTAGTCCTTACAACATCTCTCCCCACCCCAATTCCTTGTTCGTCCCGAGAAAGAGGGGAGTAAAACAAAATGTTATTTTACATTGATTGTTTACAAATAGAAATGATAGAAAGAGAGAAAGAAGAGAAAATATTCTTATGCTTGATAGGATTATGGATCCATATTCGACTATCCTGCTATGTCAGGATGTTTGTTGCTAGTCAAGTCGACTGTGGCCTTTGGTCTGCTTTCTGTACTAGCTTCATAGGTAGTCTATATGATGTTGGGAGATGAATTTTGATGATGTTGGGTGAAGTGTTGCCATGCATTGATTGACCAGTGTTCTTCCAAGCCTGTTGTCTTTAGCTGTCCAAGAAAATTTACTTTCTCTTCTATTTCTGCTTGCTGGACTGTGGCCAATTCTAGGTCGATTTGTTGTTCCATATCTTGAATCTTTTCTCAGAGATGCATGAGGTGTATTAATGAACTATCAGTTTCCAACTGTACTTTGTACCCTTTCTTATGCCATTCTTGTTCTTGCTGTGAGAGCTATGACTCTATTGATTTTTCTTTTGCTAACTAGCTTGTGAGGGCCTCTTTGATCTTGATTTTGGTCGTCATATTCCTAGTATTTTCTATGTTGTTTACCACAACTCTTTTTATTCTTCCTTGTTGAATGAATTTGCAAAGTGAATTGGTCAGTTTCTTTAAACCAAATTTATCATTGTAACCTACTTGGTGACATCTTCCACATTTTTTCTGAATCTTTTAGGATTGTCATATTTTTTCACCATGATAGTGGTTGTATGCTCTTGGATTCTTTGATTATCATGCCTTGCTTGGTGGTATTGTTGTTGTGTCCCTTCCTTTTATTTGTGTAGATGTTTGACTTTTTGTTTGTTCTTTGTATTAGCTATGATCAATCTTCAAATAAAGTCTTTAAATCCCTCTAAGGGGATATCCATTTATGGTAGCTTCTCTATTCCTAAATGCTTTATGGACATTTCTCTATATTCCTACAACATTTATTTTGGTCCTCCTTTATTTTTGAAATTTAAATTCCTTCTTTAATAAATTTATTCCACCTCTTTGTTGATTCTTTTGTAATGACTTGATGTAAATTGAAAAGGTATTGCTCAGAAATAGGTCAAGTGTGTTTTCGATAGCTGGCCCAGATGGGTTGGATGACCGGGTCACTTTAACGGTAATTTGTGCGGATTTATTTGTCTTAGTATTTCCTGATATTGTTGTTGTCCCCCCATATTTTTCTTGAAATTGTGTTGCAGGTAAGTGATTCTGAATGACTAGTTCCTTTAATGTTGTTTCAAAATATTGCATCTTCTCTCTTTCTTTCTGCAGGGAAGGTTGTTGATCCTTCATCTGACCTGATACTATATCCTTAGTTGCATCATTTTATGAGAATGATTCCTTTCTTTGTTCATGTTGGTGTGCTCCCACCTCTGTGGGAATGTAGGTCATAATATCTACTTCTCATGAATCAGGAATGTTAACATCCTGATCATTGATTTCCTACAGGTCGACTTCCTGAAGATCGACCGACTACTATATATCTTGAAATGGATGGATCAAATGAACTAGTATGTGATCAACCGACTCATGTCGTTGTGCAATTTTGACTGGTTGAACTGATTGGATTGATATTCCTTTGACCGAATTAGGATTCCCTGGCCAGTCGACCTTGATTTCCTTGTTGAATGACACAGATGGTTGTTTTAACTGAGTTTCTCTTGATGACTTAAAAATTACAAGTTGCCTCTTCTTCTTCTTTGCAAGTTGTTCCTCAACTAATATTATTGGCACAAGTGGTGGAGATTCTCTTGTCAAATTGATTGGCAGGATGACTTCTCTCTTTTCTCCTGGTGTTGACTTCATCTTGAATTCTAATTATAACATGTCCTTTGTTACATTTTCTAGAGTTACCACAGTGTTCACGCTTTCATGTATCTTATGCTTCCATTCTCCCCTTGTTTCAAACTAGTGGAGGGTATTTATGATTTGTTTGACCTGTTGTTTTTGTACTTTATTTTTTTCCATGCATTCTTTCATTCCAGGTCCAACTAATGAGATTAAATTTTTCTTCATAGTAGCAGTCTCATGCCGGTCCTTCTTTTTTGTCTTCTTGATTTTTTTTTGAAATATTGTTGGTGATACTAGTCATGTTTTCTTGAATCACGGGGTCATTAAAGTCAATACCTACAGTTGACTAAAAATTATCTCACCAATTTTTTTCTGTGTTGAAATATATTTCTTCACCTCTGACTATTTTTTTACCTTTATCTTTTTTCATTGGTTTATTTCTTTTCCAGGGTGAATGTCATGTAGGAACAATTTCCAATTCTTATAAGTATTCAACAAATGTTACTACATATAACTCTACTTATATTTCTTCCTCATGTTCAACGTTGGTGAGGGGGAGTACCAAAGGTAGTCATGGTTGGTTAACTTTAGGAGGAATTTCTATCTCCTGGTCTATTTTTCTTTGTAATTCAACAAATATTTCCTCTGTTGTCAGCTAATAATGTAATTCCTCCAATTCTGGAGCTGACTCCAATCCACACAAGATTTTGGTGCATTCAATTTATAACTGAATATGGCAGGGTGTCAGCAGGGCCTGATGAAAAGACTACTCGACATGCCATTTATGTGATCTATCCTTTCAATTTCTAATCCATAGTGGAAACATTTCTTGTGGAGGTAGTGTTGGATCATGTTGTCATTGATACCAATGGTTTGATTGATTGATGACATTGATTGATTTCAAGTGATTGATTGATGTCAAAGAATTGATTGATTGATGATTGATGTAATATAATATGTATTGTCCTTGATGAGAATGCATAGATGAAGATGGATCAATGAGTTGTCATTAATACATGATGAAGATGAATCAATGTGGTTTCATTGGTATATGATGCATTGTTGGAAAAATGTATAGATGACTCATCATTGTCTTATCATGATTGATAAGGTGCACAAATGGATGAACTCCAAGGTGGTCCCCTTATGGTGAAAGCCCTCATGGGAAGATTCTTTGCAGATTGAGTTATCCTAGAAGAATGGTTGGAGGACCCATGCTCTCATTATTGTCTTATCATGATTGATAAGGTGCACAAACAAATGAACTCCAAAGTGGTCCCCTTATGGTTAAATCCCTCACGGGAAGACGCTTTGCGGATTGAGTTGTCCTAGAAGAATGGTTGGAGGACCCATGCTTGTATGTGGAATAATGAGATGAAGATCAAGTAAATTGTTTGTGAAACTATCCTAGATGGATAGTTCTTGTCATTCCATTTCTGGTGGTATGTGGAATGTCACATAACTCCTCATGGTTTGAGAGTTATGGACTTACGAAGATGAAGGACCCCCACATGAAGGCTTGAAGCCCCCAAGGTCAAAGAAGTC
>JZKD02S1782456.1:534220-545176 GCA_000966675.3 Picea glauca
GGATCCATCCTTCTTCTTTACAAAAATTACTGGTGCGCCCCAAGGTGAGACACTAGGCCTTATTATCCCTAAGTCTAGTAACTCTTTCAACTGCATTTGCAATTCACAAAGTTTCAGCACTATCATCCAATATGGAGTCTTGGAGATTGGTTTTGCACTAGGTTTTAGCTCAATAGTAAAATCAAGCTCCCTCTCAGGAGGTAATCCTGGTAACTCATTCGGAAAAACATCCTTAAATTATGAAAATACCGGGTATTGATCCAATGAGGGTTGCTTCCTTCCATTTACTTCTTCCACTGCATAAAGTCGACACCCTTGCCTCAAGCATCACTTAAATTTCGTAGTTGATATAAAGTGTAGCAACACTTTTCTCTGTACACCCTGGATCTCTATTGGTCTTCCTTCATCTTCGACACAAAGCACCCTCTTTGAAAAAAAATCTACCAAGGCTCGATGAGCTTCTAACCAATCCATTCCAATGATTAGGTCATATGCCCCAAGAGTAGTGACATATACCTTCAACCTAGTAGTACACACTCCCAGGTCTACTATACAATTATCAACACTCGGTCTTACCACTTTTTTTTCTCCTGAAGCCATCTCGACTTGTTTAAAGTCATTGTGCTCGTAAGTTGCCAACCCACTCTTTTCTAATAAAGATGGTGAAATGAAACTATCTGTAGCACCAGAATCAAATAAAATATTAACATTGATATGATTTAGTGTACCTGATGACTCCACCACCGTGGATTGATGTTCGGCCTGGCGATTATTAACCACTGCGTAAATCTGGTGGCTGCTACTTGCTCTCCCCATTAGTGCCTTTTGATTACAAAGACGTCTCCTACGCCATATCCACAAGATCGTTCAATTTCTCAACCGAGACGAACTAGCCCTTTAGATTCTTGAGTGGAATCTCTGCTCCTGATACCCGATCCATAGGTCCTTTCTCTCACCCTCACGGCCTCCAGAACTTAACCGTGGTTATCCCCAACTCTCTATCGAGGTTTTTGCATTTCAAACGTCGTAATTCACAAGTCCTTTGGACTCGCGATTCTCCGATTCCCGATATGTGCCTTTTCCAAGATTTAGCCCCTTTCGGCTACACAATGGTCCATGCGACCTACTACCATATGATCACAGTCATACACTCCTATCAGGGTTTCAGACTTTTCGATGTCATTGTGCAGTCATTCTCTCGATCCGCGATCCTTTGATTTTCGATTCCCTTTAGCCCTCCCGACTAATCCCTGGCTAATGTGACCTCTATCTCGTGACCACAACCTTTCCCTGTCTGGGTTTTGGGGTTTCGAATGTCAAAGTGCATATGCTTACGGGATTCGCGATATGCTGATCCTCGACTTCCTCCGTATTCCTGACACGTGTCCCACCAAATGGACAGTTCAGATTCCGCATCGGGGTTTCCACTATGGGTTTCCCCAATCCTTTGTCCACAGGAATGCCGATTTGTCAATTCCCGATGTGCTGGTCCTCTGACGGCTCCTGGCCTTTGACCTACCACTTGTCCTCCACCGACTACTGTATGGCCCACACGCCTTATCAAGAAATCGGGTTTTGCGATTCTGAAATGCACAAAACCTTTGCTCCTAGGATCTCCCATATCTCGATTCTCGATAACGCCTTCCTATCGATCTTTTCCTGGTGGAGCTAGATGATTGCCACATGTCCTCTCCAAATGGACGGTCCCGATTATGTTGGGGTTTCGGGACTTCCGATGTCCCGATTCTCATGACCTTGAGAACTCCGATCTCCCGATGGTTGATATATCGATGACAACTCCTCATGTCAGGACTTCTCTTCTTGTTCATGAGGCTTATCTCCTTCGGAGCTTCTACATATCTGACGGCTGTCAGCAACCCTGCACTAAATCTAATGGCTCAGACCTGTCTTCCTTCCCTACGCTTCTCCTGAGGCTTAACCTCCGCGCACCTTCTCCCGGTCCAACAGCTGACGGGATTTCTATATGAGATCCAACGGTTGTCAGTATCCTCCTTCTGTAGGCTCCTCCTGAGCTCTTCTGGACGAAGAAATCAATGGTCCAGATCTATTCTCTTGCCGATCTGACGGCTGACACTGCTCCCTCCTGAACTTCTATGCACTTTATTCCCATACTTGGGAGAAAACTTCAAATTTCTCAAAGACTTCGACCTTGGCTTCTTTTCTCCTTTGCGAACTCCTCCAAGTTTGAGTCTCGCCACATGTTTGAAACGCTAACTCCTCCTAAGCTTCCTTCCTTCGAATCCTCAAGGGATTATTTTGACTTCTGCGCCTCTGTAAAGTCCTCTTATGCACATGCCGGTGCTATCTCTCTTGAGCTTCTCCTCAGCTACAAAACCTCTACAGAAGTTCGGTTCTTCTTCTGTTTCTCCCACAGATGGAGAATGTAACGGCCTCCTAACTGACTGTTTTCTCAAGAAACCTCCTTGCTGAGTCTTTCTGGGTGTTCAACAACCCAGTAAAGGTCCCTAAGTGGACTCTTCTTTCAGCTCCCGAACTCAAGGAGTTCTTTCCTTCTTCTGTGCCTGCCCGCACACTGACTCGACGCCCTCCTAGCGGAGTATCTTCTCCCAGAACATCCAATATTTCTGTCCTTCTCTGTGCACCTATGCACTTCGCTCGATGCCCACCTGGAAGAGCTCTCGCAGAATCCTCAGTGATTCTGGTCTTCTTCGAACTCGCAACAGAGTTCTTCCTTAATTGCACCACTGTTCACACGCTCAATGCCCACCTGGCAGAGCTCTACAGAACTCCTCAGAGATTCTGTCTTCTATCTTCAACTCTCAGCATATTTCTTCCTCCAGCACCTCGTGCTTATGCTCAATGCCCACCTGGCAGAGCTCCAAAGAACTTACAGTAAATTTTTGTCTACAACTGTGTTTCAACTACACAGCCTTGCCTCCAAGGTATCCAACAACCTTGAGGTCTTCTTACTCGGAGTTGTTGACTTCAGTTCCTTTGCCTCAGCATGTCTTTTTATGACTCTGCAGAGTTCATAAGTGCATCCTCTGTGCACTGGTATTCAGAGGCCGCAGCACTCTGTCACGCCTTCCTGGCATGAAACCACAAAGACCTTCAACCCTGAAATCAAACACAACTCTCTGCGAACATAGAACCACAACATTCATTTACACAATAAAGGGAACACTCACAGACATCCATACAATATAGAACTCATGCAGGAAAAACTGTTGTTTGTATTAAAATTGGCAAAATGTCTATATCTTTACAATGGTGTCCCTAAGCTCTCTCTGGCTCTTCAACTATACTATTACTACTCAAAATGAGATCTGAAAAATGTCTTTTACCTGAGGGGGCTCTTCGAGCTCTTCCCTCCAACCTACCTACCCTATTCAATTACATTGAATGGGTTGTCTAGTCCATAATCGGATCTAGATTTCAGCCATTACACACATTAAAGGCCGATCTACCTAACGCCTGCACAAAGTCACGGCTTCTATGGCTCACTAGCCTAAGCATTTAACTACATTCATTCAAATTTAAATGAGGTTGTGCCTCTCTTCAATGCGCGATTTGAATTCGCCACGTGGCTGGCTGGCTGACTGACATGGAGAGATGCTCCTGCATCAAAATCCTGAGCTGGAAAATCATGAGCTCCTACTCATGTGCTTCCCCTCTAAGTTGTTGGAAATCCTCCTGGATCCCAAATAAGTCTTTGGAGCTTTCCATCCACTCCATCCTGCTGCTGCTGCTACATTGTTGTGGCTGTTGTTGCTCTTCTACTGAGCCTCTCTCTGCTGGCAGTGTCTGTTGACTTCAACATTAGCTCCATGATCTCCTCAATCACTGCATCCAGCTGCTCCAATGGCTGGCTCTGTTCATGCAGTCTCCTCAACTGCAACAATTTTTGGCACATGAGAAGATTACCATGATCTCCCATGCCTCCTTCATCTGTTTCCAACTTCTCTTGTTGGATGTGCACGCCCTGCACTTTCACCCTCTCTTCCAGGGTTTCTATATGTTCCCACAGATAAACAAAGCAAATGTCGTCCATGTCTTCCTCTTCTACTCCTGCTGCAAACTACCACGTTGCAGTCTCTTCAGCTTCAACGCTAAATGCGTTGAGCCATTCCTCGGAATGTTCACTCTCTTTTTATTCTTCTGCTTCTTCTTCTACTGTCAGCTCCGATGCTACAACGCTCTCAGCTCGTTGGCTGAAATCATTTAGCCATTCCTTAGAATGCCCATTCTTCCCTTAATCCGCTCGGGTAGTCTCAAATGTCTTCTCCAATTTCCTTTCGACAGTCATCATCAGTTGTGACTATTCTTCTGCTGTTGTTGCACCTGCAACACAAATTTTTGCCTCCTCCTGGGAAAATGGTAGGAATATCCCAATTCCCCCAATCATCATTTGGCTCCTCATATCTTCTGCTGTCAGCTGTACTTGCTGATCTGATTCTGAGCTCTCCTTCTCTATCAGCTCCTCTGGCTGAACCCAACTCATTTTCTCATTCCTGCCCACCTGGAAATATGAGACTTCTTCATTACCCTCCTGGCAGTCTTAGAGATCCCGCAGCAATCTCCTTTCATTGCCCTCCTGGCAAATTGAAATTCCTTGGCTATCCTCATGACAGTCCGTGAGATCCCGTAGCGATCTCAACTCATTGACCTCCTGGAAATCTAGAATTTCTTCTTCTCTACCCACCTGGCAGTGCTTGAGATCATCAGATGATCCCAATTCATTCTCTACACCGAGAATTTCTCCGATTTCTGGTTCGCATACCCGAACCATCTCCTCCTCTTCCATGGGCCTGAGGTTTTCAACATACCTCAGCCATCTCCTTAACAGCCTCTACTGTCCTTTGACCATCAGCTCCCTGACTGGCCATTTCACCTTTGGTGTCTTCATGGGCCATTCATATACCCATATCGGCTTTTTACCCTACTGCATCTTCATTTCGAGCTCCTCCATCTCTCACTTTATGTCAGCGAGCTCTTCATCCATTTCTGTTGCGCTCATCATCTATGGACTCTTCTTTTCAGCATGCTTATGGCCTTTAGTAGCCATCTTCCTGTGTTTATCCACCTCCCTGGTAGACTTTCTGCTGTCACTCTGCATCAAGAGTGTCTCCAGCTTCATCTTACAGTCCTGCTAACTGTCTCCTTGATTGTTGCCTACCTGCAAATAATCATTATAGAGTCCTCAACAAATCTGTCTTCTTCCGCCTCCTCTGTTCTCCTCTTTCCTGAAATATACAGACAAGCAATTATCTCTGATACCACTTGATGACAAAGACGTCTCCTACACCCTGTCCATAGGATCGTTCAATTTCTCAACCGAGCCAAATTATCCCTTTAGATTCCTAAGTGGAATCTTTGCTCTTGATACCTGATCCACAGGTCCTTTCACTCACCCTCACGGCCTCCATCACTTAACCATGGTTATCCCCAACTCTCTATTGGGGTTTTGGCATTTCAAACGTCGTAATTCACAAGTCCTCCAGACTTGCGATTCTTCGATCCCCTATATGCACCTTTTCCGAGCTTTAGCCCCTTCCGGCTACACAATGGTCCATGCGACCTACTACCATATGATCGCAGTCATACACTCCTGTTGGGATTTTGGACTTTTCGATGTCGCTGTGCAGTCGTTCTCTGGATCCGCGATCCTCCGATTTTCGATGCGCTTTAGCCCTCCCGGCTAAGCCCTGGCTAATGTGACCTCTATCCCGTGACCACAACCTTACCCCGTCAGGGTTTCGGGGTTTTCAATGTCAAAGTGCATATGCTTACGAGATTCACGATATGTCGATCCCCGACTTCCTCCGTATTCCTGACACGCGTCCCACCAAATGGACGGTTCAGATTCCACGTCGGGGTTTCCACTATGGGTTTCCCCAATCCTTTGTCCATGGGAATACCGATTTGTTGATTCCCGATGCACTGGTCCTCCGATGGCTCTTGACCTTTGACTTGCCACCTGTCCTCCACCGACTCCTGTATGGCTCACATGCCTTATCAAGAAATCACGTTTCGCGATTCTTAAATGCACAAAACCTTTGCTCCTGGGATCTCTGATATCCCAATTCCCGATAACGCCTTCCTATCGAGCTTTTCCCGGTGGCGCTAGATGATTTCCATGCGTCCTCTCCAAATGGACGGTCCCGATTATGTCGGGGTTTCAGGACTTCCAATGTCTCGATTCTCACGACCTTGAGAACTCCGATCTCCCGATGGCTGATATCCCGATGACAACTCCTCGTGTCGGGACTTCTCTTCTTGTTCACGAGCCTTATCTCCCTCACAGCTTCTATATATCTGACGGATGTCGATGACCCTGCACCAAATCTAATGGCTCAGACCTATCTTCCTTCCCTACGCTTCTCCTGAGGCTTAACCTCTGCGCACCTTCTCCCGGTCCAACAGTTGACGGGATTTCTATATGAGATACGATGGTTGTTGGTCTCCTCCTTCTGTAGGCTTCTCCTGAGCTCCTCTGGACGTAGAAATCAATGGTCCAGATCTGTTCCCCTGTCGATCTGACGGCTGATGCTGCTCCCTCTTGAACTTCTGCGCGCTTTCTTCCCAGACTTGGGAGAAAACTTCAAATTTCTCAAAGACTTCGACCTTGGCTTCTTTTCTCCTTTGTGAACTCCTCCAACTTTGAGTCTCACCATGCGTATGAAACGCTAACTCCTCCTGAGCTTCCTTCCTTCGAATCCTCAAGGGATTCTTTTGACTTCTGCTCCTCTGCACACGCTGGTGCTATCTCTCCTAAGCTTCTCCTCAGCTTCAAAACCTTTATAGAAGTTTGGTTCTTCTTCTATTTCTCCCACAGATGGAGAAT
This sequence comes from Picea glauca, assembly GCA_000966675.3. Classification (NCBI taxonomy): domain Eukaryota; kingdom Viridiplantae; phylum Streptophyta; class Pinopsida; order Pinales; family Pinaceae; genus Picea; species Picea glauca. Next base: position 541,047 of record JZKD02S1782456.1, read on the forward strand.
GTAACGGCCTCCTGACTGACTGTTTGCTCAAGCAACCTCCTTGCTGAGTCTTTCTGGGTGTTCAACAACCTAGTAAAGGTCCCTCAATGGACTCTTCTTTCAGCTCCTGAACTCAAGGAGTTCTTTCCTTCTTCTGTGCTTGCCCGCACACTGACTCGACACCCTCCTGACAGAGTATCTTCTCCCAGAACATCCAACAGTTCTGTCTTTCTTTGTGCACCTATGCACTTTGCTCGATGCCCACCTAGCAGAGCTCTCGCAAAATCCTCAGTGATTCTGGTCTTCTTCGAACTCGCAACAGAGTTCTTCCTCAATTGTACCACTGTTCACACGCTCAATTCCCACCTGGCATAGCTCTACAAAACTCCTCAGAGATTATGTCTTCTATCTTCAACTCTCAGCAGAGTTCTTCCTCCAGCACCTTGTGCTTACGCTCAATGCCCACCTGGAAGACCTCCACAAAACTTACAGTAAAGTTTTGTCTGCAACTGTGTTTCAACTACACAACCTTGCCTCCAAGGTATCTAGCAACCTTGAGGTCTTCTAACTCGGAGTTGTTGACTTCAGTTCCTGTGCCTCAGCACATCTTTGTCTGACTCCGCAGAGTTCAGAAGTGCATCCTCTGTGCACTGGTATTCAGAGGGCGCAGCACTCTGTCACACCTTCCTGGCATGAAACCACAAAGACCTTCAACCCTAAAATCAAACACAACTCTCTGTGAACATACAACCACAACATACATTTACAGAATAAAGGGAACACTCACAGACATCCATACAATACAGAAGTCATGCAGGAAAAAATGTTGTTTGTATTAAAATTGGCAAAATGCCTGTATCTTTACAATGGTGTCCCTGAGCTCTCTCTGGCTCTTCAACTCTACTATTACTACTCAAAATGAGATCTGAAAAATATCTTTTACCTGAGGGGGATCTTCGAGCTCTTCCCTCCAACCTACCTACCCTATTCAATTACATTGAATGGGTTGTCTAATCTAGAATCGGATCTAGATTTAAGCCATTACACACATTAAAGGCCGATCTACCTAACGCCTGCACAAAGGCATGACTTCTATGGATCACCACCCTAATAATTTAACTACATTCATTCAAATTTAAATGAGGCTACGCCTCTCTTCAATGCGCGATTTGAATTCACCGCGTGGCTGGCTGGTTGGCTGCCTGACGTGGAGAGATGCTCCTGCATCACCTTTCCTTCTCTATGCACGAACCCTGATTGTGACTCTGGGAAGTCATGCTGGTAATGGGGTCCTCTGCACCCCCAATAGGTAACATGAGATTGAACCTGTGCACTGTTATGTGACTATCTCTGAAATGAGTTCCTTCCCCTGGAACCGCTTCCCCTACTAGTTGTTCCCTGAGATGACCGTGGATCTGTCTGCGTCATTGGCGATGAATGAGATGTTGTACTCACTGCCATTGAAATCCCTATGGCTATTGTCCTTGGTGAAACTCTATTACCATATGGCGGTGGCCTTGATCCCCCTCCCTTGGGAAATATCCTCGGGGCCTTCCCTACGAATCCAGGATGATGTGGAAATGTCATTCTTGTACCCCCAATTAAGTTCATGTGTTCCTCTGCATAATGTGCATTTTCCACCGCTTCCAATACTAAAGACGGTTACCACATCCGCACCATAGCTCTTATCTTAGGGTTCAATCCATAGACGAAGCGCTCTACCTATCATTGGTCATTATCCATATATGAAACATATTTGACCAATTCCATAAATCTGATCTCATATTCTTCTACAGTTCTATTTCCCTATACTAAGGCATGAAATTATCCTACCTATTGTTCCTCGTAGTACACTGGCAGATATTTCCTTCGGAACCTCTCCTCGAAAAGTTCCCAAGATATTGTGTCTGGGGTAAGATGTAGTTGTCTTTCCAGGTTGCCCCACCAGTTCAAGGCATTGTCTCTTAACTGAAAAATTGCAATCTTCGCCTTTGAGTTGGACGCGTAGTCCCTTAAGGAAAAACACCTTGTCATGCCTTCCAACCATGCTTCCGCACGTTCACTGGTGCGACCCCCGAAAAACTATGGAAGTTTGATCTTCATCAATTCTCGCGTGATGTCTTAGAGTGGAGTTCCTCCACCTGAATCCCTAGATGCTTCTAGATTACCCATTCTAGATGGTGGGGGTTCCACTTCGGTCCGTACTGGTTGTTGCCCCTTTAAAGTCTCATTAACAGTCTCCAACGAGCGTAGTATGAGAGCTAGTTTGAGCGATGGTGGCAGTGGCGTTGATGGTGTTGGAGGTGCTTGTGACGACACTCCCCTACCTCGACTCCCTCGACTCCCTCAAGTCCTGACCATCCTATATGATTTAACCTGCATCAACCAAAGTTGTCAGGGTAAGTTCAAGGATGTTTCAAATTGGTGCTACTCAAACTAGAAACAAGGTTAAGCGTAAGTTTTCTTTACTTGTCTGTAAACAGACATTACTCTCTTTAGGGGATTGGCTGGGTTAGGATTAGGATTAAGCATCTAAGCTTGATTTCTTTGCCCTAAAAGAAAAAACTATTGGTTCCCTTGCCCTGTAGCTATGCTAGCCTTGCACCATACTTGCCAATTCCTCTTGCTTACCCTCCTAGTGCGTATGCCGCCTCCTTCCCACTTGTCCTAGTCTAAGTCCTTTTAACTTTTCACTTACAACTAAATATCCTCCAATGCTTGACTCGTGAGCTTTTCCTTGGTGCATAGTGTTGGCGTTGTCGAATGATGCATTGAGATTTAGCGTTGACTTTGACTAGTGGAATGGAGTGGAGGGACTTGGCGCTTGGCTTGTTTGAATCGCTAGTTTTTTGTTCTCATTTTGTAGTGCGCACCCTTTGAGCCTGCTTGTGAGATCCTCCTCTCTGTGTCTTGATTCTTGGCACTTGGGCACTCAATCTTGGTTAACTCATGTTGTATTGCAGGTTCTTGATCTCCCCTCATGAGCTCCTCCTCCATGTGACTTGATGCATGGTGCTTATGCCCTCAGTCTCTACTAACTTGTGTTGTATTGCAGGTTCTTAGTTCGGTGTTTTAGTTTAAAACTAATTAATCACTTTAACTAGTTTTAAATCTAGCATGAATCATAAATTTTAAATATAATTAATTAATTAAACATAATAGTTAAAACTATAGTTGAATAATATTTAAAATTAAAACATAACATAGTTAATTAATTAAAACATAATAGTTAAATACTATATTTAAATTATATTTAAAATTAAACATAACATAATTAATTAATAAAAAAAATAATAGTTAAAAAAAACACTATATTTAAATTATATTTAAAATTATTAAATTGAATTATTATTATAAATTGAATTATATTTAAATTTAAACTATAAATAATTTAAACCATTATTTTGAATTATATAACATTAAGATTTAACCAAAATAATAAAATAATAATAATAAAATAAATAAATAAATAAATAAAACAAATTTTAACCTGGGCAGTGGGTCCTCGCATGAGGCCCACATGCCCCTCCCAAACCCATGCTCATTCCCAACCCTACACGTCTCTTAATCAAACCCTAAACTTTCCTCAAACCTAATACTCCTTCACTGTCGCCTATCACCCTACGCAAATGTGCCCTCGGCTTCTCCCTCTCTGCTACTATGGCAGAGCTCTGGTAATGGCTGCGGGCTATTTCTCATGGCATTTGTTGCGTGGGTTGGTAGTGGGTTCAAAACCCATGGACCTCAAAACATTTTCTTTGCTAACCTGTGGTTCTGGTTTTTTTTTTTTTTAAATGAAGCCTGCGGCTATGTAGTTTGCAGAAGTGTGGTTTTTTTTTTTTTAAGTACTGGTGCCCAATGCTTTGAATCCAAATTGGTCATGTTATTATCGTTATCGTTTCAGGTCAGTGTTTTAGACATCATTTTGCGTTGCAAATGCATTGGGTGGGTATATAGGGTTTGTTCTGCACGACTTCATTAGAAAAACATACTCTGTAACTAGGGATTCTTCCAGAATCTCATGGGCATTTTAAACATGCCATTGTAAAATATCAACACTGTGAAACCATGAAACTGTGAATTTTATGCTGATTTTGTGATTTGTGTCAAATGGGCGGAGTTGGAAGTTTTTTTTTTTTTTTTTTTTTTTT
>JZKD02S1782456.1:546996-561803 GCA_000966675.3 Picea glauca
CTTATCCCCTTATTAATATCTTATCCTTATATTTAATGTCTTATCCCCTCCTGCATACGTAAATCATTTAATTAAACAAATTAAAATTATTAACCCTCTTAAATTTATTACCCTTGTCATTGAATGTGATAGGTAATTAATTAATTAATTAATTATTTAATCAAAAGTTATAAAAATTAATTAATTAATAAATATTTTATTAATATTCTTATGCCAATCTTTGTTTAAGTAAAACCATGTTAGGACAATTAATTACCTAATTAATTTTGCTTAATAATCCCTAAGCATATATTCAACTAGGGTTGTTACATTAGGTCTCTATTGTTCCCACTTCGCTCCAGTGCTCTTGTGAAATCAAGTCCAAGAAAACAAAAACCAACCAAAGTGAAATAGCCAAATATATTCAATGTCAACCTATGCATATGATCAAGGCGTTATGCAATAAAACAAGAGTAATTTTATGGGAAAGGGACATGCCGCTATATTATATTAATTGAAAGTAGAAGATACAACCAGATCACCTTGATGTCGCAAGATTCCTTTCAGTGACCCTTGGTTCCAACACACAGACTTGCTCTATACTTGCATGAAGAAGATCCAATACCATTTGGTGGGCCAAAAAGATTCTCCAAGCTTCTATCCAAGCAGGGTTCTTCACACAATTCTTTCACCAATTCTCCATTCAATCTTGCTTAACCTTTTCCATGAGAATCCTTTCAAAATATAGGAGAAGGAGAGATGGTTACATGGATGAGGATGATCCCACTAAATCTGAGAAGTCAGTAGAATGTGAACCATGCAAATTCCGACTCATTTTCTAGAAGATCCCTTTCTAGAACCTTCGTGACCTCTTCTCTTCTTCAAGCTTAAAAATAGGTTCGCACCCTACCTATAAAGTAGACTGCGAATAGTTTGCACCCTACCTATACAACAGACTGCAAACATTTTTCACCCTAAGTGTGGATGGCCTACGAGAATGAGGGATTTTCGCACCCTGTAACATAGGCAGCCTGCGAACTCACCTTAAAAATGTGTGTTTGGAAGAAGATAGAAGTCACTTTTCTCAGGAAAAAGGTCCTTGTGGGAGCCTGAATACATCACTTGTAGAAACATCACCAGAGTGACCAAAATCATGTGTAATAGAATGCCCCCCAAAGTATGAGGCTGGAACTCGTGACAACTGAAACACTTTGTAAAATGTGTGTGTGTGTCAGAAACAAGGAGCACACCTAGTCAGAAACCTGTAAACAACCAAGCATATATAGAATATAATACCAGTTCTGAGGTAGGCATTTCCATACTCAGATCACAAATGAATGGAATCGTAAACGTATGTCATGGCCACCAATCATACACTGTGGATCTATGTGAGAATAATTGAATAATGACATAGCCACGAGACATACAAAGTGGATCTATGTACCGATAGAAATCATACATACTCCATTATAGATTGGATCAAAAGAGGAGACCCAGGGTCTTCAATCTCGTCACTAGAAAGTATGAATCTAGCCATGTGATTACATGTGTTGAAGACGAACATTATAGAAACCACTTGATTACCAGTCATTGACAGGAACCGTTAACAAGTGCGAGGGAAATCACCATTGATGTCGATGACTCCCAAGGTACCAAAGTACAATCTGAACGAATGTGAATGAATGAGTTGAAGTCGAGCACTCGATGGAATCTCTTGATCAAGGATTGATAATGTGAATCCCCGTCGAAAGTGAAGAGACATGCCATTAAGGCATGCAGGTTCCAAGGTACTAAAGGATTTCTAAGTCTTATTTCTGGATAATGAGTTGGAGTCAATGAAACAAGACTTGTCACAGGAGGGCCTTGATGTATCCCCCATCAATGACACGAAATAAGTAGCAGATTTTGAGGATGAGACAAAGTATGAAAAAGGATTAAAATGGACATAGGGAAGGCCGACTTGGTGAGAATGGACAACTGTAGATGGATGACTCAATAAAGGGCTCATTTGAATTTCTCTTGGACATATGAATGACACGACCAAGGACTTGGAAGCACTGACGCAAAGATGACCCAAGATATGACCTTGTAGCAAGTCAAATGAGAGACAAGTGGATTTCCCAACCTGGATTCAAATGAAAAATAGGGGGTGTCATGTTCACGAGCGACACTTACTGCCATTAATATGAATATGAAAACACATCCCTTTCCCAAAATTTCCCCCATCATTTCTGGAGAGTACCTCTTTATTTTTACACAAGCTTGAGGAGGATAACATATGCTTGTCAATGTAAGCTCATCCTTCAGATGAGTCCCTTGGAGTATATTTAACGAACCCTAAGAAGGAGTGGCTTAGTCCCATATAGGCCTTTTGATGTTCTTTTTATGAGTCCAAGGAAAGAAAAACTCAGGGGTTTTTCATGATTACAGAGTCTGGAAAAACACCTAAAAGAGAACTCTCTCAATTCCTTTTTCGTAAACTAGTCTGATGAGACCGGAAAAGAGATAAAATATCGCTCAACAAATGTTATCTTCAAATACTTTAACAAGAGTGAAAAGAACAAGATCGCTCAGCAATCTTTTCTTTTTTATGGAGATTGAAAAGAGATTAAATGATACTCCCTTAGGTTTGTTGTTTTCATGTTACCGTGACGAGTACGAAAAAATGAGAAAAAGTATACTCGATTACGTTCTCATATTTTTTCGATCGCCAGAACGAATGAAGACTAAGCTCGAGGTTTTTCCTAAAAAACCCTAAAAAGGTAGTTGTATATGCAACAAAAACAAAAAAACACTCATACCCCTTCGTTTGGACTTCGAAATTGCTATGCCTGCAAAAAACCATACTCACAAGGCGATTAAGGAATTAGGTTTTATAAGGAAAATATATAAAAAATCAATTAAAAATCGTAAAAAGTGAATAAATATGGGTAAAAAGGGCTTTTTACCATTTCATTATGATTTTTCCAAAAAACTTGTCCAACCACCTCATTTTCCCTCAAATTTCTTTGCTCGATTGTGGGAGGCACAAGCAATCATTCGGCTAACCATTTCAGCCAAGGAGGTAAGCTCTTGATCCTTCAACTTTTCATGGTTCATTTTTTGTTTTTATTGGCAATTTATTGGATTTTAAATCCATTTTAGGGCCACACCATGTGCTCAAGCATTCTCGTAGGCGGGCCTTGTGAGACCTGCAAGAATCTAAGATTATCGCAGGTGGTCTTTAGGGCACCTACAAGAATCTCGCACTGTGCCAAAGGCTCACATGCGAGGGCCGGTACATGGATTTTGAATTTACGTTTTTCTCAATAAAAAATATGCCAAGGTTTGGAACAAGTTGCTAACTCTTCTCTCACGGCTCTTGTGTAGGTGTTTGACCATCACAATGTTGGAGTGGTGTGAAAGAGAACACGAGGAAGATGATGCTATTGTCGGAAATGACCTGGGTACCGTCGCTACCCTCCGGGACTGTGGGCTCTTGAAATTCTTCATGATTTCGGGCATGAGAGCCCAACTTAGATTGTTGGAATACTTGGTCCACATGTGGGATGTGGACCAACAGTTTTTTCACGTGAGAGTCCATATGCTAACCCTAGATATCAAGGATATCTATTTTCTAATAGGGTTATCATGGCATGGATACCATGCTAGCTTGATCATTGGCCGAGGTGGCAGACTCCCTATGAGTGAGTATTGTCATCAATATTGTGTTCCTGAGGCAGAAAGAAGCAAGGGTAAGGTTGCTATGTGGGGGCTCCAAGACTTGACCCTGTGAACCATCTTGTTCACTATTGCATGCATGGTTGGGAGCATGGCTCCACACATGGCTCTCTAGAGCTACTTCCAATATGCCATAGAGTGCACAAAGCCTCGGGTCTTCAACTGGTCGGATACAGTTCTCCGCAGTATAAAGAGGTAATTAACGAAATGCAGGAGGGGTAACTTGCAGTAGTTTGGGTATGGATCACTTTTGGTGTCCTTCTTCCTTGAGAGGGTCCCACTACTATGATTATAGGTTGATTGGGGTTTACCATCCCCAGAGGATCTGAGGATGCTGAGGTGGTGCAACCTCATGGTTGGACATGTAGTTGGGCCTATAATCAGGTACAATGATTCATTTTTTGACTGGCTAAGGCCCCAGATGTTGATTGTTGACGACTATGCATATGATGGTTTGGATTTCTGAGGGGATCTAGATTTGGCCCTGCCTGAGGATGCTCAGTGGGGTGATCTAGGTAAGAAGTGCACATTTTGTTCTTTTTAACTATTTTTTTAATTTTTATCATATGAAATGTTTTTGTTTTTATCAAAGAACTAATCAAAAACTATTTTTGATGACACAGATGTGAGGCCCTATCAACCTCCGGGAATGTCTCCTATTCAACAGTGAGGAGAAGCAGCTCCAGTGGCAAGATGGGATGCCGAAGACTATGAGGCAGTGCAGTAGAACTTGAAGGGGTTGACCGTGGACATCCCAGATATGGCTATTGGGGAGATCCCTAAACGTTACCAATGCCATACTGTGGGCATGTCCTAGTCTATCAGTCAACTGCTTTGTAGGGTGGCCAGAGCAGTTGTATGTTATCGTGAGCGTCATCCGTGATGCTATTTTGTAGAAACCGTGGGCTTTGTATTCGAGATTTTGGTCCTTGGACAGAAACTTTTTGTAAAAAAATTTGATCGTTATATACATATATAATTCCTCTACCAGCTTATATTGTGTTGTGTTATACATGCAATGTGTGATTGGTTTATAAAAGTCCCAAATGTCTGTCCAACACATAGTTAGCTAATGCATCAATAAATGTATTTAGACATCTAGGAATGAGTTCATAGTCAATATAATAAAAATAACGTTCCAAGAGGTGAATTCGTAAATATACCCGTAATAAAGTAGGACTTCAAATAGCATAGACATTACTTAGTTGTAGTACTACTAGCTGCGAATCGAGTCGTATAACGAGGTGGCAGATACCAAGCGAAATGGAATCAATCAACAATTTGATGACGACACTATATTCCTTGATATTGTTGGTCACACGACCAAGGCATACACCTCATAGACTGATAAGTTCATTTGTAGGTGCATAAATTGCCCATGCAGCAGAAGCAAGATTCTGAGTACTACGACTAGCGCCATTGGTGAAGCCAATGTGGGGTAGCTAAGACTCCAACATATGGAAACCAAGCATAATGTAAGATAAGTGGTCGGGGGAAAAGACCAAATAATGAAAAAATCATATTAAAGTAACACACAAAAAGTATGATACAATAAAATACAAGCACTCATGCACATGTGATCTTATGCATAGTACTTCTTTAAGTACAACCCATTTCTGGGTTCATTGAAGGGGATACCGTCATAGTCTACTAACTCATAAGATCCTTTCTCCAAAACTTGTCTAATGATATAGGGACCTCGCCACATCGCTTCAAACTTTATGGCTCCTAGCATGTCTTCATCTTGTTCGTAAAGAAGAACTAGATCCCCTTTGGAGAAAATGCGTGGCCTGACATGTTTTTCGTATTAGGCTGTGACGTGTTTCTTCTGGGATTCTATAACCAGGGTGGCATCGCAACGGGTTTCATCTAATTGAATTAGATACAATAGACATTCTTCTTCGGAAAAAGTGTTCGGGAGAAGTTCGACGGCTAGTTTTAAGGAGGGTATCTCAGATTCAATCAGGAAGATGGCTTCTAGACCATAGACTAACTGGAATGGTGTAAACTCAGTAGCACACTTAATGGATGTCTAGTAAGCCTACAATGCTAAAAACAACATTGTGTTCCAACTCATTTTGTGAATCCCTATCATTCATCGAAGCATGGTAATGAGGACCTTGTTTATTGCTTCAATTTGGTCGTTGGATTGTGGGTAATAGGGTGTTGAGTTTTCATGGCGAAGACCCAACTTTTCTGTGAGTTTGGACATCATGAAGTTTCTAAAGTGGCTACTGTGATCAGTAACGATAGCCTGAGGAATACCAAAATGAGCAATGATGTGATTGAATATGAATAATGCTACAGTCTTTTCGGTATTGTCGAATGTTGGCATCGCCTCAGCCCATTTCGTAAAATAATCTATGGCTACAATAATCTATCCATGCCCCCCAGCCGAGTGAGGGTGACATGTCATGAAATCAATACCCCATTTCGCAAAAGGACCAACGGAAACCACAGGGTGTAGAGGAGTAGGGTGTGAGCAGATTTTATTGTTGTAGTTTTGGCAAGCCTGGCATTTTTGGACGACAATTATACAATCGTTGAATAAAGAAGGCCAAAAATTCCCTTCCTGTAAGATTTTCTGGGCAGTAGCATACCCAGATATGTGACCACCATAGGCTCCAGAATGGCAGTCATTCAAGGTTTTATCATCTTCGTCAAATGTGAGGCAACGTAAAAAAATGGATTCAATCCGATGACGATAAAGAGTATCACTGTGGATAATATATTGATAGGCTTGGTAGCATATTCAATGGCGGTCAGTGCTAGACAAATTGGGCCAAAAATTCTGGTTCTAGAGATATATGATGATATCTTTGTACCAAAGGTCATCAGAACTGATCAGGAAAAGGGATTCATCAGGTAATGAATCTTCTGCTACATTTTTTGTCTCAGAGTGGATGAGGTCGCATATCAATTCGACAAACACCAAGGATTTTTGGACTTAGTATGTTCGAATTCCAAGTCAAACTCCTGAATTATTACAATCCATTTGGAGTATTTTCCCCCTAGCAATTGATTTGTAAGAATGTGTTTCATAGGGTTGTAGTTAGAAATCACTGTAGTTTTTCGTAAAAGGATATAGTGCTGGAAACGTTGAACTGCTTGGACAACTGTCAAGGCCAGTTTTTCAACATGTAAATACTTGGTTTTGGTAGTCGTGAGACTCCGAATCAAGTAATAGATGACATGTTCATCATGAGAATCATCCTCCTGGACGAGAACCATAGTGATGGTATAGTCCTAGGCTGCGAGGTAAAGGACATAATCTCGATTGTAATCAGGGGGGAAGAGTAGGGGGGTACGTGTCAAAGATAATTTCAAAGCTTCAAAATATTTGTTGGCAGTGGTATCCCATACGAACTCAGAACCTTTCTTGAGCAGTCGTGTAAATCCAAGAGTTATCTCAGCATAGTTCGGGATGAAATGATGAAGAAATTTTTCCTTCCCTTGCAAACTTTGTAACTAGTGAAGTGAGGAAGGAGGAGGGAGATTGATAATTACCTCGACCTTCAATGGATCTACCCTAATCCCTTGACATGAAATAATAAAGCCCAGAAGTCAAGCAGATTCTACATAGAAAACACATTTGTGGGGATTCAAGTGTATATGGTAAAATCGAGATCGAAGGAAAATGGCATGGAGGTGTATTGGATGATCTACACAGTGCATGGAATGAGTGGGTATGTCATCGAGATATGGCTGCACAATGTTCTTTATGTCATGAAAGGCATAAGACATGGCACACTGAAAATTTGCACTGCCACTCTTTAAACCAAATGGGAGTTTCCGATAGGTGAAAGTGCCCCAAGGACAAATAAAAGTGGTCTTGTGTTGGTCTTTTGGTATGATATTGATTTGATTATATCCAGAGAAACCATCCATCAAAGAAAATATTTATCTTCTGGCACAATTGTCGATGATATGGTCAACGAAGGGGGTAGGAAAGTTGTCTTTAGGACAAGCTTTGTTAATGTCTCTATAATCAACGCACACACAGATTGTGCCTTGTTTCTTATCGATCGGAACAAGGTTGGAAATCAAGTCAGTTAGTGCCACTGGGTAAATGAAGCCATCCTTCAGAAGTTTCTCAACTCCAAGCTTGATAGCGGCCTCTTTACATGGGTGGACTGGATGAAGTCGTTGTCGTATGGGTTTTGCGCCCGGGTATGTCTTAATTTCATGTACCACAATGTCGGGGTCAATACCCAACATTTCTTCATAGCTCCATGTGAAGACATCATGAAATTCTTGGAGTAGAGACTTGTAGGTGACCACTTCATCATGGGAACATGAAGCTCCAATATGCACATTTTCAACAATTCCAGGTTTTATCGATATGTCAAGAGGGAGGGTGGGTGAGATGTTGCTTAAGTTCCCTTCATAGAATAGATCATGTGTAGACTTGGGAATGGTAGAAACGACGACAACGGTCAATGGGGTCGAGATCCGTTGGTAACCCTCGATGGTGTGTTGTTCCAAGAAGAGGATGGAACGAAGATGTCCATCATCCCAAGGGGTATCTTCCATGGAAATAAAAGACATAATCATCTTGTTCATGGGAAAAATGATGCGGAAAGGATCTGGAGATAAATCACCAAGAGAGGGGGTCAAAAGGGTTGTCGATTGAATGTCTTGATAAGCGGATTCAACCGGACTTAGTGGCATTTTGTCGCCATATCTAAGATGATCACTAGGGTTGGGTACCATACATGGGTCTTAAGACGTAGGGGTGTCATGAACAGAGGTGGAGATCATGTTGATCGAGGTGACAAATGGATGTGGAACATTGGGGGGTGGGATGGGGAAAGTGTCCATCAACGAGGAATATTTAAGAAGACACACACTGACATTCTCGTATCCAGGGGGGGCTTTTGCAATGAATGGTACGTTGCTTATACGTGCATCCGAGTGAAAGAAAGCCAATTGGTCTACAGTAACCACTTTTCCTTGGTGTGGGAAATGCATGACACAGAAAAGGGTGGACACAACTGCGTGCATGGAATCGATTCAGCTACGACCAAGTAGAAGGTTGTAATCAAGAGGGGCATCAAAGACCTCCATTTCAACGTTGATCATTTTTCCTTCTAACATAATAAGAAATGAAGGGAGTACACCATAAGGCTTAAAACCAGATCCATTGAAGGCTTTGAGCATGTTGTGGGATTCATTCAAAGGAGGAGAGTCGATGTCTTTCTAGAAGGTAATAGACATGACACACGTTGAGGCACCCTCATCGATAACTATTCTACAATTTTTTTTGTCGGAGACAATAGCCTGTATTTGGAATGTGAGTTGAGGAGGTAACCTTAGAATGTGATCTTCCAAGTCAAAAATTATTAAATTCGTATCTGTAGGGTCGATTCCACCAATAGCTTTCAATAGTGCCTTCCATTGTATAGGGAAACTCTGAAGGACTTCGAGGGCTGGCATCGCGGATGGTGCTTGGGTCAGATATTCAACAATACTGTAGTTCTAGGTAGCATGTGCATGAGGATTGAACGCTGATTTTTGAACGACACCCTTTGGAGGAGGGTGAAATACTTTATCTAGAATCAATCATTCAAGATGAAGAGGACCGTTGGTAGGTGGGGTCATGAGAGATGGTTGGACCAATGAAGGAGGTATTACATCAATCTTATCTTTGGAGGAAGAGTAATCTTTGGCTCGAGTGGTAAGTGTGATGTCATTCTTCTTTGAATCACCTGTACACATTAAGACATAGGATGTATTGGAGGGGGAAGGTTGGTCATGAATGACCAATTGGGCATGTTGTTGAAAGGGGAAGGGCTGTGAAAACACAGCTAGAGTGGGATTTTTTTGGGTTTCTTGAAGGAACTTAGTAACCTCGACTTGTCTTGGACAATCCTTAGTGTAGTGATCATCACCACAGATAAGACAAGGGTGTCAGGGTTTGTCCTTATCCCTATCGTCAACAGGTGGTGTTTTGGTTTTCTCAGTTTGCTGATTATTTTTATCCTTCTTGTTCTTACCCTTTCCTCTTTTGGATTTATTTTTGTTGGCAAGGGTAGATTGAATGGAATTTAAATTAGAAGTCTTTCCGGTGGGAGGGGTAGGAGACATAGCATTTTAAACATTAGAAGAAATGGATTTGGGGTTGTTGCTAGAGGTCTGGGCATAATGTGGTTGGGCATGGAAAGTGCCAATCACACCATCAGCTGCATGAGAAGTAGTGGGAGTGGTTGAAGTAGTAGAAGTAGAAGGATGAGGTGTGTCAGGGAGTAAGTTGTAAAGAGTACCCATTTGTGAGTAAACAAGGTCTAGGTATTGGGCACAACTGATTGCCTATTCTTCTATGATAGCTCCACCCATGGAAATGTCACAAGTGATGTCGTTCATGAATGATTTCGTGAACCATTCTACCAACAACTGATAGGGAAGTTTGAGTTTGATGAGACAACATCTCCATCACCACTCATGAATGTGATCAGAGATATGAGTGGCTTTGGTTTGTTTGAAAGAACTCAAAATTTTGGTTCCCATTTCGTAGCAGATCGGTAACTACTAGTGGGTGAGGAAACCGATAGCAAGGGTGCTAAAGTCGGTGAAGAAGCCTCATGGTAATTCTATATACCACTTCGCGGTCAAACCTATGAGGGTTTGCTGAAAAAGGCATAGATGAATAGAGTCATTCGTCAAGGAGTTGGATGAGCACTAGAGGTGAAAATTCATTACATGATTGTTCAGGTCCTCTTCCGATTTACCATCGAATTTAGGGATGTCAGATGGTAGTTTGGCCGGTATGTTGGGCCATTGAGGAGAGTGACAGATCAGGTCATTTAAGATTCTTGACAGATCAAGGAGGTCTAGGGTGGCTAAGAAGGGTAACAGTCTATTCACATGTGGGTATTGGTGACTTTAGGGAGGCAGTCCCATTGGTAGACCAGTAGGACTATAAGAAGTTTGCATATAATGTGAAGATCTGGGAAGATTCAATGGTTGGTGTGGAGGAAAGTAATTCATAGGGTTGTACCCTTGAACATGGGCGTGGGGTTGAGCGTTCGAGCCCCAAATAGGATTATATCTGCCTGGATATGTTTGGCATGTACTAGGGGGTATGAAGGATTTAACTTGAGGCTTTTTCCCCCTAGTCAATTGAGGATTATGTTGTATAATATGATTCCAATACTGGGCCAAGGATGGAGGTATGTTTTTTCCATAGGATGGGGTCGTTGGGGGTTGCCCTCCAATAAGGGATTGTGTCCCAATTGGGATTTGTCCTGCAAAAGGGGGTTGATTTTGGCCTCCTTGGTGAATTTATCCACCAACAGGAATCTGGTAATTAGGTTTGAAAGATGGGATGGTGCCACTAGGATCAGTGCCTCCGATAGAGGATGGAAGACGTCCTCTGAAAGGGCGTTGAGGAAGTGTCGGAATGAAACCGTGAAGATGGTGCCTAGAAGGAGTGGAACCTCCAGGAGTCTCGGATGTGATTTGCATCGGAGAAGGAATGGAAGCATTCAACGCATGATACCCAGGGAGAAGTGGTGAGGTGAATCTGGGCGAAAGCGGTGTGCCAATGGGGGCTTGGCTAGTTGTAGTAATCTCGGTGTGAGGACTCATAGTATCTGGGACCATTTTCTAATGGACCATTTGTAGAGGGAGGGTCAAGATGTGTTCAGTTGGCAGAGTGTCTGTACTAGGGAAATAATAGGCAGTAGTAAAAGGTACTGTGTCTAGATCAAATGTTTCAAGAAGCTCAGGTGCAACAGTGATATCAATGCCTACTCTTGAGCCCAAGAGATCCCATCTAAAAATTCTAGTAGTCCAAAAAGGATCTTGACCTTCAGGTCCTATGAAAGGTCTAGTTGGTGATCCATAAGACTAAACAACTAAATCTCTAGAAGGATTCAGTGACACAATATGTCTCCCAGAGTCAGGAGGAAGTCGAAAGTCCTCTCAAGAATTGGTAATTCGGAACCATTCTAGAGAGTTAGTTCTTTCCACTTGTGGAGTGGAAACATCTTGGACTTCACTCTGTTGAGGAGATCCCTCTGGTGAGATGGTAGGCAAGGTTTGAGAACCTTCCATATCTTCTAGGGGTAAGCCTTGCATTCTACGTGAACGATGTGGAGGGTCAATTGTGATCGAGTTAGAATTTTACGAAATAAATTCTATGACCAACTTGAGTAAACAAACAACAAACGCTAGTAAAATCTAGGAAGCAACACCAAGCAAACAAGACCTTCCGATTCCGAAGTCACTAGTTGGTAATGAAATCCAACGACATGATGACGAGACAAGAATGGGTTGGGCTAGGGTGGAAAAGTTATGTTGATGACCTGCTTAACGGACTTACACCCTGGTGCAAGCTCCCACACATAATCGTGGGTATACCCTCCAAGGAGCCCGAGTGAGTCTGGCCAATGTTGATTCCAGGTACCATGAAGACTTGCGCCTTCACAGTCACCTTGTGTAAGACCCTATGAAGATAGGCTACTAAGGTTACCACCAACAACAATGATGCCTGGGGGAACAATCGACAGTCTGATCCACACGCAAGGGCAAGGTATCTAGCCCGAAATCAGCTTGAGAGGCTTCCACTCATCATTGTGGGTATACCTTCAAGTGACCCCCATAATACATGCAATCTCTACACCGATATCAATAAAGCAGGGTGAGTAACTCTGTCAATCTCGATGCGACCTCAGGTTTAACCCTTGTGTGAGAAGGGATTCCCAGGACAAAATGATGCAAATGGAATTTGAAGCTCCTTATCACAAGATTCTATTGTGTTTTTTGTGCTTTGGAGAGTATGTCTCACTGCCTATTCCAAAGCTCTAGCCTAGCTAGTGTTGGTGTAAAAGAGCCCTAGAAAAAGTTACTAGTTAAATTTTAAAATTGTGCAATATTATTAACAACTGTTGTTACTCAAAAGGAGACAGAAATGAAACTGATGTTGTGCGAGATTCTGACCCAACAATGCATAAATAGGAATGAATGATACAAATTCTTTGTTCGATGAATCCTATTTATAGGAGGGAATGAGGAGTTTTCTGGAACAATGTGAACTACAGTGTATGATTTTCTCTGAAATTCAATATCAAACAATCATGAACAACGCCAATTCTCTATTCGTTGTCTTTCAATACTTGAATGCCAATATTTTTTGAATACAAGGGTGATTTAAAAAATAAAATGTCTTTAATTTTTCATTAGAAAACAAACAACAGGAATGGAACTAAGAAAAAACAAGCAACCAACAAAAAAGAAATCCACAATAAACACCCAAACCAATCTTTCAATAAAGATAAAAATAACAAACTGACAAGGCTAGTCTTTTCAAATGCACAAGCATAACACTTTTCCAAGTAATAAGCAATTGAAAAGGACAACTGATCTCAACTCTTAATCCAATCAAAGGCTCTTGACCAAGCAAGCACTCAAATTTTAAAACCAGAGATTATACCCTTGTTACGAAAAGGTCAAGAGGTAAAAATTGAGAAAAATGACCAAGACGATATTTTGATTTCCAAAATCTAATCCTTCATGAGATTTGAAATCAAGAAACATTCAATCACTAGCCAGAGAAGTTCTTCCTAGACACACAAACAAATCTGGGCATCTGAGGACACAAAAGACCTATTCAAAAATTTTCACAAGTGAGTTCGTAGGCTGGGAGTGGGGCACAGTGCGAGAATCAAGGATTCTCACAGGCTAGACATAGGCAAACTGTGAGAAGTTCACACTGAACTTAACACCAAGGTGTGAAATTTAGTGATTCTCACATGCTACAGAAAGGTGCAGTGCAAGAAGTTATGTAATCAAGAAAATTTTGGAAAAGGGGAAAAACTTCTGAGGGAACTTCTAGATCTAGGGAGTCTGTAAGGTTTTCCTTAAGACTCATAGATTTATTGGGAATGGAAAATGGTAGGTTAAGAGAAAATGTCCAAGAAAAAGACACCAAAATGGGTTGTATCCCTAGTGGAGTCACCAATTTTGTTATCGGATAAATCGGTAGGTGTGGACACTAATAGATCTCCCTAGATCCATCTAGATCTAGAACAAAATAGGATAGGAAACGACTCTTTCCCTAAGTTGTGGTCAATGAATCTACTGATAATAAGGAATAAGGGACATACCTTTATATTGCTTCCTTAGGTCTCTGTTGTTCCCGCTTTGCTCCGGTTCTCTTATGAAATCAAGTCCAAAACAACACAAACCAACCAAAGTGAAGATAGCCAAGTATATTCAATGTCAACCTATGCATATGATCAAGGAGTTATGCCATAAAATAAGAGTAATTTTATGGGAAAGGGACATGCTACTGTATTATATTAATTGAAAGTAGAAGATACAACCAGATCACCTTGATGTTGCAAGCTTCCTTTCAGTGACCCTTGGTTCCAACACACACACTTTCTTTATACTTGCATGAAGAAGATCCAATACCACTTGGTGGGCCAAAAAGAGTCTCCAAGCTTCTATCCAAGCAGGGTTCTTCACACAATTCTTTCACCAATTCTCCATTCAAAATTGCTTAACCTTTTCCATGAGAATCCTTTCAATATATAGGAGAAGGAGAGATGGTTACATGGATGAGGATGATCCCACTAAATCTGAGAAGTCAGTAGAATGCTAACCATGTGAATGCCAACTCATTTTCTAGAAGATCCCCTTCTAGAACCTTCATGACCTCTTCTCTTCGCCAAGCTTAAAAACAGGTTCACAACATACCTATAGAGTAGACTGTGAATAGTTCACACCCTAAGTGTGGATGGCCTACGAGAATGAGGGATTTTCTCACCCTGTAACATAGGTAGCTTGCAAGCTCACCTTGAAAATGTGTGTTTGGAAGAAGATAACAGTCACTTTTCTCAGGAAAAAAGTCCTTGTGGGAGCCTGAATACATCACTTGTAGAAACATCACCATAGTGACCAAAATCATGTGTAACAACTGGGTCATACCCAACCTTGAATGTAGGGATGTCGGTTTCTTTGGATAGTTTATTTTCTACAAAATGTTCTACAAAGTAAGTGGATACAATTGTCCATGTTTGCAGTCTTTGGGAATGTGTTTCCCAACACCTTGCATATTGTCTTGTAAAGGTTTCTACCAAGCTTTGATGTAATTTCCCCCAACC